>ML808025.1:217084-233769 GCA_009831015.1 Picea engelmannii
CAATGGGTAATGAATAAATGTTGAATGCTAATTGATGAGTTTTTGTGCAAGAGGGAAGTTTTGGGAAAAAGAGCCCCACACTCATTCACCCCCCCTCTAAGTGTGGTAGGTGTGTCCAACAAGTGAGACACTATCATATATTGTCCGTAAGTACCCTGCTTACAACAAAGAAATGTACTCCATTGTGAAAGCATGCCGCCAGTGGAGACATTACATTCTTGGGAAGGAGACAGTCATCCACACTGATCATAAGCCACTACAGTTCATGCAGACACAGGGAAAATTGTAGAATGACCACCATCAAAAGTGGTCCAGGGATGATTTTAGGGGCTAAATTTTGCTCATGGGCTAATTTTCTAATGTTTTTCCCAAAAAAATAAACATTATTCTAAAACTATTCGCCCAAATTCTATAAGATAAAATTATTTTAACTTAAAAATCGCCAAAATTTTATACAAACTATATAAAATCCTTAGAAATTTGAATATTTTTACAAAAAAATCTCCAAACATTTTATAGTTGACATATGAAGGATTACCGATATTCGCCAATGTTTCTACATTTTAAAATAAATTTTCATCTTTAAAATCATCCTTGAAGTGGTCCACATACTTGCAGCAATTCCACCTCAACATCAATTATAAAACAGGAAGCACCAATCGCATCACTAATTGCCTCAGCAGACTGCCAGTCGTGACACTCACCATGATGCTAGACTCTTACGACCATGAAACATCTGGATGGCCCCAACTCTATGAGACAAACCCTGACTTCACCACCACCTACCAAATGTTGGGTGCAAATGCAGTTGTCGATAATTTCCATCTTCAAGATGGGTTGTTGTGTCATCTGGGCCATATCCGTGTTCCATCAAGTGAGCGAGCAAAGCTGATCTGGGAAGCTCACTACAGTTGGGTGGCAGGACATTTCAACATTTAAAAGACAGTGGCGATGCTACAGAAACATTTCTACTGGTCGAAACTTCGACAGGAGGTCGGCAAGTATATCAGGTCCTACATTGCTTGCACTATTGCAAAACCGACCACTAAGAAATAGGGCATGTACACCCCTCTTCATACTCCTGACAGGCCATGGGAATCCATATCAATGGACTGCAAGTCAGGCCTCCCATCCACCAAGTGGGGAAATGACAATGTTTTTGTGGTTGTTGATTGCTTTTCTAAGATGGCGATTTTGGTTGCCTACAAGAATAGCATCACAACAGACACCACTGCCAAGCTCTTCTTTGAACGAGTCTGGGTACATTTTTGAATTCCAAAAACCATTGTCTCAGATTGGGATAGTCATTTTCTCAGCACATTTTGGTCGTTGTTGGACACAAAGCTCACCAAATCCACGACCTTCCACCCCCAGATAAATGGCCAAACCGAGGTTGTAAATCGAATGATTGTGCATATCCTTCACATGTATAATTCAAAGAACCCTCGCACATGGGATGAGAGCCTTCCCTATGTCCATCATAGCTACAACCGAACCTTGCATGGCTCAACTGGCCACAACCCATTTCAAGTGGGGTTGGGATTCCAACCATTGGGTCCCATAAATGTTGCACTTCCCCTTGCGATCACCTTGACTTACTCATCTCCTGCTCCAACTGAAGCTGACAAAGCCACCCGTTTCATTGAGCTTATCCATCACATCCACCAATAGGTTTAGGATATCCTACATAAGTCCAATGACAAGTACAAATAGCGTCATGATAAACATTGTGTGCCGCATAAGTTTCAGGTGGGCGACAAAGTTTGGTTGCACTTGCAGAAAGAACACCTTAGAAGACCCCATCAAAAGCTTCTCCCACTCCATTATGGAGCATACACTATCACCAAGGCCATGGGGGATAATGCTTTTGAGCTCAACATTCCTGCTTTCCTTGGCCTGCACCCAGTGTTCAACGTGGATCTCCTTCGCCCTTATTTCCCACCATTATTGGACACCTCAGAAGTAGCAAAACAACTGACACCAACAAAACTCAACCCCGACTACATACAACAGGCATCCAATGACCATATTGTGTACAGACAAATCAAGGGCACTTGACAACAAAGGTTCCATCTTTATCAAGTCGTCAAAGCAGGGCAGCTCCTGCACTAAGGCAAGTGGCTCACCCGGGGACAAATACAGCAAAACTTTCCTCATCTAATGGGGGACCTCAACGCAATGGAGACCATTGCTTCCTAAGGAGGGAGGATTGATCCATATGGATATCAGTGGCCACCCATATTTTCCAACTGGCTCAAAACAGTTTTCTGACATTTTTGGCAATTTACTATTTTTAGTAGTTTTAACTTCCAGGGCCATTTATAGGGCCTAAATTAATGCTTTTTGGTATCAAGCTCCTCAATTATGTTCGATGGAATGATTGAGCCTCCAAAATGAATCTCCTTGATGATACCTTTCCAATGGGTTATCACACGCATAAAACAGATATCGTATGCAAAAGTTACGAACCCAGGAAGTTGATGTACTAACTTACACAAACGGGGCCCACGTGACTTTTAGTGCTTCATCTCCTAGGGTTAGATTTTTGGATGTCTAGGGTTTTGGGAATTCTTGATTATTGTAAAAATTCCTTCAGATCCTCATTGTAACCTTCTTCTTGTGAATACGCACTACCATCACATCTCTTCTCAGAGATAAGCCGACACCATTCCAGCAAGCTTGTTTCCGCTGCATTTTACAGTTTCATCTTATTTCGTTATTGAATAGAAAACCAGTTTTACTGTATCTCTGTTATTTTGTGTTATGCACCTGTTAATAATCTGTATTCATTTTTTTCTTCTCATAAAATTTGTATCAGTGGTATCAGAGCGGTCTGCTCCTTGTCGTCTTAATGCATGTCCCCAACGAGGTCGAAGTACAAAGAGTTGGGTCTCAAGCTTGTTTCTCTTGAGGGCAGAAGATCTCGCATGCCCAAGTGACCTCCCATGGTAGGAGAAAAGAAATATGACGGGATAGGATATCCTTTCAAATTGTTGATTGAGGAATCCCTCATGCAACAGAGGAACGAGATGATGGATAGTTTCACGCAAATCCTTCGGTGACTACCAACAAGGGACGCATCTTCTTCGAACGGAGGTGTCGCCCCCTTCAAGGTACAAATAAACTTTGATATTCCTATATTTGAAGTTTAGATAGATGCAGATGCTATAGACAAGTGGTTGAATCTACCAGAAGGGTATTTATCTGTTCATAAATTTTTGAATAGAGAAAAGATTACTTTTACGCTCCTAAAAGTCGTTCCCCATGTCAAAGATTGGTGGGAAACTTTCTGTGAGCAAAAGGAAACAGAGGAAAATTCATTATTTTCAGTCACGGCCACCTGGGAATCCTTTAGGGATGCTATTAAGGAACAATACTACCCTGTCAGAAGTTATGACGACCTGTATACCAAATGGACCACACTGCGGCAAGAAAGAGACCAAGCAGTGCCAGATTTCACAAATATCTTCCATACCTTGCGCACCAAGTTGGGTATCAAATATCCAGAGTGACATCTGGTGCCCAAGTATCGTGGTGATCTGCATAGATACATCCAAACCGAAATGGAATTTCTAGACATCTCATCCTTGGGTGCAACCTACAGATATGTCATCAAAATCGAGCAGAAGCTCAAACAAAAGATGTGATCATTTGGGCCTGGGAATCCCTCACAACAAAATCCAGGAAAGGGTGACCCCAACCCACCGAACAAAGGACAGAGCAAAGATGGAAAGTATCAGGACAACCAACACAAGCCGCAAGAAAAGAAGGACACTGAAAAGACAAAGAAAGATACCAGGAAGTGGTTGGAGTTCCATAAGAGCCATTGGCATAACACTGCTAATTGTCGCTCAAAGTAGTTGCTGGTGGCCGAAGTGAAAGTCTTTGAATCAGATGCAGATTCTGACTCTGAGACAGAACCAGAAGGTGGAAGACAGATCATTGACGTGAAACCCAGTGCCACCGTTGCTACCACCAAGCTCCAGCTTGGTGAACCAGACGTGCCAGAAGAAGGAGTGCACCTCTTCCATTCACAAATGTAGGTAAAAGGCACCCCGTTGCACTTCATCGTTGATAGCGGTAGCCAGAAGAACCTCATATCAGCAGAGGTCATCAAGCGGTTGGCCCTGCCAACAACTCCACACCCAAAACCCTACACCATTGGATGGCTCCGCCAAGGAAGCGATCTCTGCATCAGCCAACAGTGTTGACTGTCATACGGCATCAAGCCCTTCAAAGATGAGGTATTGTGTAATGTTGCTCCTCTAGAAGTTTGTGATGTTCATTTGGGCCAACCTTATTTATGAAAATGTCATGTTGTATCTGAGTCTAGGCCTCGTAGTGTTATTATTACTTTCAACAGGAAATTGTACAGGATACCCGAGGTAGTCCCACCTAGTGCTATTTCCTTGATCTCTGCTAAGCAATGCAGGAAGGTCATCTCTCAGATGGGGAAGTTTGTCTTCTTCGTGATTCTCTCTCAGAATAAGTGAAATATTGAAGCCACATCCAGGGTCTCTGTGGCCGACCTCTCCACACAGCAGAAGCAAGTAGATAAGGTCATGGAAGAATACTCGGATATCTTCTCCTCACGTACAGGGGTACCTCTGCACTGCTAGGTCAAGCACCCCATCGATTTGACCCCCGACGCACCGCTGCCAAATGGGCTAGTCTATCATTTCTCTTTGTTAGAGAATGAGGAGATCAAGTGACAGATCCAAGAACTTCTCTACAAGGGGCGCATCTGCCCCAGCTCATCACCTTGCGGGAGCCCAATCCTGTTGGTACAGAAGAAAGATGGAACCTGGCGACTCTATATTGATTACCGAGCTCTGAATAAAATCATTGTCAGAAACCAATACCCAATTCCCTGAATCGATGACCTCCTTGATCAACTCACGGGAGCCAACTACTTCAATAAGATTGATCTAAAGTCTGGCTACCACCAGGTCCCGATAGAACAGATAGATATATGGAAGATCGCCTTCAAGTCAAAGGAAGGAACTTTTGAATGGTTGGTCATGCCCTTTGGTTTGAAAAATACTCCAGCCACTTTCATGAGGATGATGGACAATATCCTGTGACCATTTACCAATACTTTTGTAGTGGTATATCTGGATGAAATTCTAATTTACAGCAAGACTTGGGCCGAACACTTGCAGCATATTCAACAAGTTCTGCATACCCTGCAGTATCACAAGTTATACGCCAACCTAGAAAAATTCTCCTTCAGAGTGGACAGGGTCCATTACCTGGGCTACATCATTGATCAGCATGATGGACATGTGGATCTGGCCAAGATCCAAGTCATCTGTGACTGGCCAGCCCCAACAACACTCACTGAGCTTCGGAGCTTCTTGGGACTTGCCAATTTCTACAACAAGTTCGTGTTGGGTTTCTCCCATATTGCATGGGCCCTCAACCAAATAAACAGGGGTGGTGGTAAGGGAAAAATTTGCCTGGGGCCTATCCCAACAACAAGCGTTCGATGATTTGAAACAACGCTTGTGCTCAGCCCCAATACTTTCACTACTAGACCTGCAACATCCCTTTGAGATCAAGACAGATGCTTCAGACTGTTGTAACAGATGTTGGAAATTGCTCTACTCAGTGTCTTCATCCCAAATGTGTTTGAGGATCGCATCAAGCTTATTAATCAACTATGGATCTCAACTCCAAATTATCTCTAACTTGCATCATATTGCTGAAGGCCTTGTAGGGCCTTTTGGGAAGAAAGTTTGTGTTCTCGGGTCTCTCACATATTAGACGTGATCCAAGGATGCCATTTGAATCCTAGTCTAATATGTTATTAAATTACGACTCATTTACTATTATGTTTAGAGAATTTGAATTAGTTGGCATTTAAGAAGTGGTTCGATATGGGACTTCTTCATACTTTTGTTGCTGCAGGCAGTAAAGGAGACTTGCTATAGTATCTATTTGTATTCCAACAATGCTTCATGTCAATCAAACCTATTGGCTGTGTTGAATGATTTGAACGGAATCAACAAAGGCAATATAATTGATCTGGTTTGTTACCCACTTTCTAAGAAGCACGAAAACCTAAGCAATCAAAAAATTCTAACCAAGAGGTACGAGAAATTAGAAGTATCTGATCAGCCTCTTGGGTCAAGGAGGAGACTATCTAGTCATGGTTGGTTCACAAAATCCCTTGAGGACAGATTTCTGATAGTTCAACTACAACTTGGTTACCAAGATAGACTGTGCCCTACTGTGGACAAATATCAGCTTTCCAACATTTGGGAAAATAATCCCTATGTCAGAAAAGCAATTCATGCGCAGTCGGAAGAGATAACTAGAAAGTGGAAGAGGTTCTCAAGCCGATTTAAATATCGTCGTGATTTCTGGAGTGTAGTTGAATATCATCGCAATCTTACTAGGAAAGGATATCACGCTTTAATCTACAGTGGTGATCAGGATCTGATTGTACCATTCATTGCAACTGAAGCATGGATCAGATCGTTGAACTATACAATTTTTTATGATTGGAGGTCGTGGTGGGTGGATCAACAAGTTGTGGGATACACAAGATTATATGACAATAACCTAACGTTTGCAACGATCAAGGGAGGTGGACATGTAGCCCCAGAATACATGCCTCGATAAGGATTTGTGATGTTCAATAAATGGAGCTCCGGAGAACCTTTGTGAACACCCATTTGAATAGTTCATATTATTGTTTCGTAGGAGACATGTTATCTACATTTTATCTTCCTTTCTCTACAAAATTTGTATTAATGTTGTCAAAAACTTGTCTGTGTGCAACTCAAGTAAGTTTAGAGTGTGAAGTTGTTGACGCAGAATTTTCAGAGAAAGAAATAGAGGCTGATCATGAACACCATGCAGTGGCTTTTCTCTAATATGAAGAAGAGTATAAAACCTGAGGCGACTTTGGAAAGACCAGAAAAGAATTATTAGTATGATGCAAGTTAGTATTCCACGAATTGAAAGCATGGCACGGAAGAAAGTCTCCTCGATGTACAATTCCCTGATTGTAGAAAAGCCTGGCCTTTCAGTAGAAATCAATCGTTTAGGTTGACTGGTAGGTTCTATGCCCTCACTTGATGATATTGCAATGAATTATGGTGCCACTGCTGCAAGCGAGAGGACACTCGATCTTCTAAATGCGTTCAAAATTCTGTTGTCTGGGAAATGGAAGGATCGATTGTAGTAAGAAATACTGTGAAATAGGAAGATTGCTCGAATTCAATAAACAATAAATCCATCTGCAAATGAAATTTGATAAGTTGCTGAGAGCTGGCACTTTCACTCCAAGTCTAGCTTGAAATTAGAAATCCAGAGCGATAGAGGCATTTCATCATTGCAGTAGAACTGGAGACGAGTACCGCCCAGGGGATTGATCGTTATTTCAATTGTGTTAGATTTGGTGATCATTCGAGATTTCATTGCAAATACATCTCCTCCAACGTATGGGTTCCCTCAACACACTAATATGGATGAAATATGGTGGGATTACCTCTCTCTAACAACAATCATCTATCGAGACAGCCAATCGCATAAAAATTTCGAACAACGAAAAACTCGAAGCAACACGAAGAGGTTCTTCTGGCTGCAAATAGAAGAAAAAATAGTTAAAATTATCCAATAGTAATAACACAAAGAAAGCCCAAACAATTTGTTAGCAATCTGTTAAGAAAATTCCTGAAGCAGTTCAATCATTTGGAAAACTACCGAGCAACTGAATGAAACTGTTTTAACCACTCGTCTAATAATTTAAAAGAGGAGCGTGCAACCATGAAAAAAAATATGTTGCGCAAGATTCGACTCTAGGCTGTAATAGAGCCAAGCCTTAGCAAATTTTAAATGAAATAATTATTTGTTGTTTGGAACTTGACTTGGGTTGCAGCAAGCCAATCCATGAAAATCGCTTTAAAGTGTGTTTCTAATCTAAAATACTTAGATAGGGCTTTCTCAATAAGCAAAGTTTTTTTTTTACTCAAAGAATATTTAGTAAGCAGGAGTAAGAAGGCCAGATTTTTTATAAGACAAGATATTTTGATAAGTTTGGTGGTCGCACAGATTTGAAAAGGGCCTATTGGGCGATGGAGTCAAGTGAAAACCAAAGAAAAGGGATAATGGTAATGATTTTTCCACTTGAGGGAAATGAGGCAAAGTAAGTCTATCTTTCAGCAATTGATAATCATGATATAGTAGCAGAAAAAGAAAAGGAAAAGACCATCACAGTGAAAGAATCTAACAAGGATGAATTTTCACTACAACTTTAGAGGAAAAAGACTAGAGGCTAATAACTAGATACATAGCACTTATCTTGAGTGAATTCTAACTAGTCACCATCGAAACACAACACCTATCAACTGTGTGTAAGGAGCATGTAAAATGAATTCCAAACAAATTTTAACTCAGTCGATAAAGGAATAGATATACAATATGGAAATGACAAAACAGAGAACATATTGAAAGAATTGACTGTGATGAATATCACATATCAAGTGAACACGTCTCTCCGACATTACTCCATTCCAGGTTTTCAGAATATCTCCACATTCAATAGGAGCCCTCTTCAAAAGAGTTCCCCCACCCCTCTTTTCATGGTTGCACACTCCTCCTTTAAATTATTAGAGGAGTGGTTAAAACAATTTCATTCGGTTGCTCGGTAGTTTTCCAAATGATTGAACTGCTTCAGGAATTTTCTTAACACTTTGCGAACAAATTGTTTGGGCTTTCTTTGTGTTATTACTATTTGATAATTTTAACTATTTTTTATTCTGTTTGCAGCCAAAAGAACCTCTTCGTGTTGCTTCGAGTTTTTCGTTGTTCGAAATTTTTATGTGAATGGATGTCTCAATAGATGATTGTTGTTAGAGAGAGGTAATCCCACCATATTTCAGCCATATTAGTGTGTTGAGGGAACCCATAAGCTGGAGGATATGTATCTGCAATGAAAGCTCGAATGATCACCAAATCTAACACAATGGAAATAACAATCAATCCCCTGGGTGGTACTCGTCTCTGATTCTACTGCAATGATGCAATGCCTCTATCGCTCTAGATTTCTAATTTCAAGCTAGACTTGGAGCATGAGTGCCAGCTCTCAGCAACTTATCAAATTTCATTTGCAGACGGATTTATTGTTTATTGAATTCGAGCAATCTTCCTATTTCACAGTATTTCTTACTGCAATCGATCCTTCCAGTTCTGAGACAACAGAATTTTGAACGCGTTCAGAAGATCGAGCGTCCTCCCGCTTGCAGAAGTGGCACCATAATTCATTGCAATATCATCAAGTGAGGGCATAGAACCTGACAATCAACCTAAATGATTGATTTCTACTGAAAGGCCAGGCTTTTCTACAATCAGGGAATTGTATATTGAGGAGACTTTCTTCTGTGCCATGCTTTCAATTCGTGGAATACTAACTTGCATCATACTAATAATTCTTTTCTGGTCTTTCCAATGTCACCTTAGTTTTTATACTCTTCTTCATATTGGAGCAAAGCCACCGCATGGTGTTCATCGTCAGCCTCTATTTCTTGCTCTGAAAATTCTGCGTCAACAACTTCACACTCTAAACTTACTTGAGTTGCACACAGACAAGTTTTTGACAACATTAATACAAAGTTTGTAGAGAAAGGAAGATAAAATGCAGATAAGAGGTCTCCTACGAAACAATAAGATGAACTATTCAAATGGGTGTTCACAAAGGTTCTCTGGAGCTCCATTTATTGAACATCACAAATCCTTGTCGAGGCTTGTATTTTGGGGCTACATGTCCACCTCCCTTGATTGTTGCAAATGTTAGGTTATTGTCATATAATCTTGTGTATCTCGCAACTTGTTGATCCACCCACCACGACCTCCAATCATAAAAATTGTATAGTTCAACGATCTAATCCATGCTTCAGTTGCAATGAATGGTACAATCAAATCCTGATCACCACTGTAGACTAAAGCGTGATAGCCTTTCATAGTAAGATTGCGATGATATTCAACTACACTCCATAAATCATGATGATATTTAAATCAGCTTGAGCACCTCTTCCACTTTCCAGTTATCTCCTCCGACTGCGCATGAATTGCTTTTCTGACATAGGGATTATTTGCCCAAATGTTGGAAATTTGATATTTGTCCACAGTATGGCACGGTCTATCTTGGTAACCAAGTTGTAGTTGAACTATCAGAAATCTGTCCTCAAGGGATTTTGTGAACCAACCATGACTAGATAGTCTCCTCCTTGACCCAAGAGGATGATCAGATACTTCTAATTTCTCGTACCTCTTGGTTAGAATTTTTTGATTGCTTAGATTTTCCTGCTTCTTAGAAAGTGGGTAACAAACTAGATCAATTATATTGCCTTTTTTGATTCCGTTCAAATCCTTCAACACAGCCAATAGGTTCAATTGACATGAAGCGTTGGTGGAATACAAATAGCTACTATAGCAAGTCTCCTTTACTGCCTGCAGCAAAAAAAGTATGAAATAGTCCCATATCGAACCACTTCTGAAATGCCAACTGATTTAAATTCTCTAAACATAATAGTAAACGAGTCGTAATTTAATAACATATTAGACTAGGATTCAAATGGCATGCTTGGATCACGTCTAATATGTGAGAGACCCTAGAACATGAACTTTATTCCCAAAAGGCCCTTCAGCAATTTGATGCAAGTTAGAGATAATTTGGAGTTGAGATCCCTAGTTGATTAATAAGCTTGATGCGATCCTCAAACACATTTGGGATGAAGACATTGAGTAGAGAAATTTCCAACATCTGTTACAACATAGGCTCCATCTAGGGATGGTTCTTTCCTGTAAAGTGCCAAGAACGGTAGACCACGTGACTGCATCAATAAAGTGACCTGCAAAAACTCTGAACCTCATCACTTAGCACCTTGCAGCGATCCGAGTAGCGGAGAAATTCGACATTTGAAACTAGTGGAGTCGTCAACGAAAACATGTAGAATCTATGAACCAAGGAATCGCCAGGTGAACAATCACAACCAATCGATAGAATAGACAGATGTATGGAAGACCACCTTTAGGTCAAAGGAAGGACTTTTTGAATGGTTGGTCATGCCCTTTGGTTTGAAAAATTCTCCAGCCACTTTCATGAGAATGATGGACGATATCCTGTGACCATTCACCAACATGTTTGTAGTGGTGTATCTAGATGACATTCTAATTTACAGCAAGACTTGGGCCGAACACTTACAGCATATTCAACAAGTTCTACACACCCTGCAGCAACACAAGCTATACGCCAACCTAGAAAAATGCTCCTTCAACATGGACAGGGTCAATTACCTGGGCTACATCATTGATCAACATGGCGTACATGTGGATCTGGCCAAGATCCAAGTCATCCGTGACTGGCCAGCCCCAACAACACTCACTGAGCTTCGAAGCTTCTTGGGACTTGCTAATTTCTACCACAGGATCATGTTGGGTTTCTCCCATATTGCATGGGCCCTCGGCCAAATAAATAGGGGTGGTGGTAAGGTGAAATTTTCATGGGGCCAGTCCCAACAAAAAACGTTCAATGATTTGAAACAGTGCATGTGCTCAACCCCAGTACTTTCACTACCAGACCTCCAACATCCCTTTGAGATTGAGACAGATGCTTTAGACTATGATGTGGGCATCGTTCTCACTCAGCATGGCCACCCCGTGGCCTATCATAGTGAGACACTGTCAGATACTGTCTGTAAGTACCCTACTTACGACAAAGAAACGTACTCCATTGTGCAAGCATGCCACTAGTGGAGACATTACATTCTTGGGAAGGAGGCAGTCGTCCACACTTATCATAAGTCACTGCAGTTCATGCAGACATAGGGAAAATTGCAAAATGACCCCCATCAAAAGTGGTCCACATACTTGCAGCAATTCCACCTCAACATCAAGTATAAAACAGGAAGCACCAATCACGTCGTTGATTGCCTCAGCAGACCGCCAGTCGTGACACTCACCATGATGCTAGACTCTTGTGGCCATGAGACATCTAGATGGACCCAACTCTATGAGACAGACCCTGACTTTACCACCACCTACCAATTGTTGGGTGCAAATGCAGTTGTCGATAATTTCCATCTTCAGGATGGGTTCTTGTGTCGTCTGGGCCATATCTGTGTTCCATCAATTGAGCGAGTGAAGCTAATCTGGGAAGCCCACTATAGTCAGGTGGCAGGACACTTCATTGTCGAAAAGACACCGATGATGCTACAGAAACATTTCTACTGGACGAAACTTCGACAGGAGTTCGATAAGTATATCAGGTCCTACACTGCCTACACTATTTCCAAACCGACAACTAAGAAACAGGGCATGTACACCCCTCTTCCTACTCTTGACAGGCCATGGGAATCCATCTCAATGGACTACATGTCGGGCCTCCCATCCACCAAGTGGGGAAATGACTTTGTTTTTGTGGTTGTTGATCTCTTTTCTAAGATGGCGATTCTGGTTGCCTGCAAGAAGAGAATCCCAACAAAAGCTACTGCCAAGCTCTTCTTTGAACGAGTCTGGGTACATTTTGGAATGCCACAAACCATTGTCTCAGATCGGGATAGTTGATTTCTTAGCACATTCTGATTGAGCCTCGAGTCATTGTTGGACACCAAGCTCACCAAATCCATGGCCTTCCATCCCCAAACAGATGTCCAAACCGAGGTTGTAAATCAAATGATTGTGCATATCCTTCGCATGTATAATTCAAAGAACCCTCACACATGGGATGAGAGCCTTCCCTCTGTCCAGCATAGCTACAACTGAGCCTTGCATAGCTCAACCGACCACAACCCCTTTCAAGTGGGGTTGGGATTCCAACCATTGGGTCCCATAGATGTTGCACTTGCCCTTGCAGTCAACTCGACTGAATCATCTCCTGCTCCAATTAAAGCTGACAAAGCCACCTAGTTCATTGAGAGGATCCAACACATCCAACAACAGGTTCGGGATATTCTACAGAAGTCCAATGAAAAGTACAAACAACGCCATGATCAACATCGGGTGCCGCATAAGTTTCAGGTGGGCAACAAAGTTTGGTTGCACTTGCAGAAACACCTTACAGGACTCCATTGAAAGCTTCACCCACTCCGTTATGGACCGTACACTATCACCAAGGCCGTGGGGGGTAATTCTTTTAAGCTCAACATTCCTCCTTTCCTTGGCCTGCACCCAGTGTTCAATGTGGATCTCGTTCGCCCTTATTTACCACCATTATTATACACCTCAGAAGTAGCAGAACAACTGACACCAACAGAGCTCAAGCCCGACTGCATACAACAGACATCCAATGATCATATTGTGGACAGATAGATCAAGGGAACTTGACAACAAAGTATTCAGCTTTATCGAGCCATCAAAGCAGAGCAGCTCCTGCACCAAGGCAAGTGGCTCACCCGAGGCCAAATTCAGCAGAAATTTCCTCTTCTAATGGGGTACCTCAACGCAATGGAGACCATTACTTTCTAAGGAGGGAGGATTGATCCATATGGTTATCGGTGGCCACCCACCTTTTCCAACTGGCTCAAAACAGTTTTCTGACATTTTTGGCAATTTACTATTTTTAGTAGTTTTAACTTCCAGGGCCATTTTGAGGTCCTAAATGAAGGTTTTTCGGTATAGATATCCTCAATGATATCCAACGAGATTATTGAGCCCCAAAAATGAATCTCCTTGACGATACCTTTCCAACGGGCTATCACAGGCCTAAAACGGAGATCGTATGCAAAAGTTACGACCTCGAGAAGTTGATGTACTAACTCACCCAAACGAGGCCCACGTGACTTTTGGCACTTCATCTCCTAGGGATAGGTTTTTGGATGTCTAGGGTTTTTGGCATTATTTATTATTGTAAAAAGGCCTTCAGAGCCTCATTCTAACCTTCTTCTTGTGAATGCGCACTGGCGTCACATCTCTTCTCAGAGATAAGCCGCCACCATTCCAGCAAGCTTGTTTCCACTGCATTTTACAGTTTCATCTTATTTCGCTATTGAATAGAAAAACAGTGTTATTGTATGTCTATTATTTTGTGTTAAGCACCTATTAATAATCTTTATTCATTCTGTTCTTCTCATAAAATCTGGATCAGTGGTATCAAAGCGGTCTTCTCCTTATCGTCTTAATGCATGTCCCCAATGAGGTCGGAGTACAAAGAGTTATGTCTCAAGCTTGTTTCTCTTGAGGACAGAAGATCTTGCACACCAAAGTGACCTCCCATGGTAGGAGAAAAGAAATATTATGGGATAGGATATCCTTTCAAACTGTTGATTGAGGAAGCCCTCACGCAACAGAGGAACGAGATGATGGATAGTTTTGCGTAAATCCTTCGGTGACTACCAACAGGCAATGCATCTTCTTTGAATGGAGGCACTGCCCCCTTCAAGGTACAAATAAACTTTGATACTCCTATATTTGAAGGTTAGATAGACACAGATGTTGTAGACAAGTGGTTGAATCTACTAGAAGGGTATTTTTCTGTTCAAAAATTTTCGAATAGAGAAAAGATTACTTTTGCGCTCCTCAAAGTCATTCCCCATGTCAAATATTGGTGGGAAACTTTCTGTGAGCAAACGGAAACAGAGGAAACCTCATTATTTTTATTCACGGCCACCTCGAAATGCTTCAGGGATGCTATTAAGGAACAATACTACCCTATCGGATGTTATGATGACCGGTATACCAAATGGACCACACTGCGGCAAGAAAGAGACCAAGGAGTGCCAGATTTCACAAATATCTTCCATACCTTGCGCACCAATTTGGGTATAAAAGATCTGTAGTGAAATATGGTGCTCAATTATCACGGTGCTCTGCATAGATACATCCAGACTGGAATGGAATTTCTAGACATCTCATCCTTAGGCGCGGCCTACCGATATGTCGTCAAAATTGAGCAGAAGCTCAAACAAAAGATGTGACAATTTGGGCCTGGGAACCCCACACAACCAAAGCTAGGAAAGGGTGGCCCCAACACACTGAACAAAGGACAGATAAAATATGGATAGTATCAAGACAACCAATACAATCCGCAAGCAAAGAAGGACACCGGAAAGACAAAGAAAGATACCGGGAAGTTGTGTGACTTCCATAAGAGCCCTTGGCATAACACTGTTGACTGTCGCTCAAAGCAGTCGCTAGTGGCCGAAGTGAAAGCCTCTGAATCAGATGCAGATTCTGACTCCGAGACAGAACCGGAACGGGGAAGACGGATCATTGACACAGAACCCAGTGCCACCGTTGCTACCACCAAGCTCCAGCCTGATTAACCAAACGAGCCAGAAGAATGAGAGAGCCTCTTCCATTCACAGATGTGGGTAAAAGGCACCCTGCTACACTTCATCATTGATAGTAGTAGCCAAAAGAACCTCATATTAGCAGAGGTCATCAAGTGGCTGGCCCTGCTAACAATGTCGCACCCACAACCCTACACCATTAGATGGCTCTGCCAACGAAGCGATCTCCGCATCAGGCAACAGTGTCGACTGTCATACGACATCAAGCCCTTCAAAGATGAGGTATTGTGTGATGTTGCTCCTCTCAAAGTTTTTGATGTTCTTTTGGGCCAACCTTATTTATGGAAATGTCATGTTGTATATGATTCTAGGCCTCGTAGTTTAATTATTACTTTGAACAGGAAATTGTATAGGATACCCAAGGCAGTCCCACCTAGTGCTTTAAATAAAATCACTGTCAGAAACTGCTACCCGATTCCCCAAATCGATGACCTCCTTGATCAACTCACAGGGGCCAAATACTTCAGTAAGATTGATCTGAAGTCTGGCTACCACCAGGTCCCGATAGAATAGATAGATGTATGGAAGATTGCCTTCAAGTCAAAGGAAGGAATTTTTGAATGGTTGGTCATGCCCTTTGGTTTGACAAATGCTCCAACCACTTTCATGAGAATGATGGACGATATCCTGCGACCATTCACCAATACGTTTGTAGTGGTGTATCTAGATGACATTCTAATTTACAACAAGACTTGGGCTGTGTTGGTCACTATAATTGCTTAATTAATTTTAAACAACCAAGTGAAACATAAATTATCAACCCAGGGAAGTCTTTTGTTTCAAAGATAGCTGCGCACTATATATGCTTCAATTCCAAAAGCACTTAGTGTTGTAGTAAGGAAATCATTCTATCTAACTTGCTGAAATGAACTGAAGCTCTGAATTGTATCACAGGAAAGAGATCTCCCTATTGCAATTCTTTATAGTTCAAATTAAGAATCCTGGATTACATTTTAAAATAACATTGCAATGGGTGAGAACAACTATCTTGTAATCAGAGAACAGGACCCTTACTCTCAAACAGAGACTCAGTACTAACACTCTTTCGTGAAAGCAATAATGCAGAAAACAATAAACTCTATCTAACAGAGAACAAAGCTCTTAGTTCCTTCCTGTCTAAGCAGAAACCTTGGGCCTTACTTCTATTTAGCACACTTGTGAGATTGAGATCTACAGAGAACAGGGTAGTCTGATTCCTTTCTTTCTAAGCAGGGATCTCTAACCCAGTTCTGATTAACACAGGAAAAAAAAAAAATAGACAGTGAGTAGGATGTTTTGGTTCCTTCCTTTCTGAGTAGGGACCCTTAATCCACTCCCTGACTAACACACTTGCAGAGGTAAAAGGGAATCTACAGAAGACAAGGTGTTGCAGTCCCTTCCTGGCTGAGC
>ML808025.1:258887-271307 GCA_009831015.1 Picea engelmannii
ATTGGAAGTTACATTTAATTCAACAATGGAAAAACCTCATTGACATGTCAAACCCACCCAACAATCATAGAATTCCATGAGATTACATATCTTTTAGGGATTTTATCACACATGTTGAATAAATATCTATAACCCACACTTTGGTTATATCTCTACAAGGAAATTAACATGAACATGTTGAAAATCCATTTCTCAGTATGCAATAATAGATCTTCTTTCCTTCTTGCAAATGTCCAAAACAAACACATTCCTAAAGCATGTTTAATACAGTGATATAGTTAGGCACAACACTATCCAATTGCATATTATGAACTAGTTATATAAGCTCACTGACATATTTATTATGAACTAGTTATATAAGCTCACTGACATATTTATTATGAACTAGTTATATTTATTTGTTACAAAAGTGTGGTCAAATATATTGCATATTATTATATAATATATATTATATATATTATATAATATATATAATATATATAATATAAAACGAAAATAATAAAAAACAAAAAACAAAACGGAAATAAAACGGAAATAAAACAAAACCAAAATAAAACAAACAAAACTCATTTCAAATCCCATTTCAAATCCCAAATAGCAACACTTGCGCACGTAGCTAGGGAACTCACACACACTACTCATGCACACCACTCATGCACACTACTCACGCACACCATTCCCACTGATTTCCACCATGCGCGCGCAGAGCACTCATGCACGGTCCAGGAATTGGACATGGCCAGTCCCACGCATTTGGAGCACAGGGAGGAAGCTAGGGCATGGATGGAGGGAGAAGGAGGAGAAGGAGGGAGAGGTGCATGGGTGGAGGGCACGTAGGAGGAGGCTAGGGCAGACGGATTTTCAAAGGGCACAAGAATTTGAAGAGAATGAAGGTAAGCATCCATTTCAAATTCATTTTGAGGAAAATAACCTTAGAGAGATGTATTACCTGAAGAAGGAAAATTAGTATTTTTCATTCAAACAAGGCAATGTGACTAAAAGAATATTATGAATGCAATTTTTTTTAACTATAAAAGTATGCCTTGGAATCAGTGAAAAAAATTGAGTTGGGAGATTCATTGAAGGGATCAAGTACCATACCAAAGATAAATTCAAAACCTTTATGCCATAGACCCTATTAGAAGTAATGAAAAGGAATAGATTGTGAGGAGATGAGGCTCGATGAAAGAAGGAACTAAGTGGTAGGTTGAATAAAAGGATAAATAATTAGAGTACTTGGAGAAGGAAATATGACTAGTGTAGCTTCAATCCCAAACCGTCAATCAAATCCAAGAATGAATATAAGGATCATGACAATGCAAAAACTAGTGAGAAACAGTCTAAAAGGTTTTGGATGTGGGGGACAAGGGCACAAGTCCTACCGGTGCCCAAAAAGGAAGAACCTAACCAAAGGAGTTGTGAACCATTTAGGACTCAAGGAAATAGTGGGGAATGCAGTAAGGGGAAGAATTTATACATTAGTGAATAATTAGAGTGTAGAGTGCCAAGATTCCCTCATCCATGCAAAAGGTATCATCTCCACACTACCTTTTACTATCTTGATTGATACAAGAAGTACCCATAGTTTCATATCTCTATAAATGTTGGCCAAGTTTAATCTAAGCATCAAGAAGCTCGAGGATCCTTAGAGAGTGAAAATGGAAAATGGTGCTAATATGTGGATCAATCAAGTGGTTGATGGATGTATAATAGACTTGGAGGATGGAAGCAAGCATTAAAGAAGGAAAACTACCCATAATTGAAAAAAAAATGCCATGTTCCCAAAAGAATTATTGGGGCTACTGTAACATACCCACTACCTAAAATCAAACTATTTCGTTGATTTCTCAACAATGAGAATCCCCGAAGCTTGCAGCAATGAAATGCCAATCCCAATCCACGGGTCTTTATTTCCCTGTCACGGCCTCTTCTTCATGCGTCGGTGACATTTCCCCAATGATAGCTTTAGGTTTCGAGGTTTCGGGATCCCTGATGAAAAAAGTTCCTGTCCCCTCAAACTCTCAATCTCCGATGAGCAATTTAATCGATACGCGCCCTTTACGCGTTATCCCTCCTGGCTATGCTCTGGTCCATGTGATCGCTAATTCATAAGATCACAACCTTATCCTTCTTTCGGGGTTTTGGACTGCAAAATCCCGGTGTGCTCCAACTCCCATTAGCCCTCCAGGCTAAGCTCATGGTCCACATGACCTTCCCCCTATATGACCGCAGCCATACCTCCTCATCGGGTTTTCAGAATTTTCAATGTCAAAATACACTCGTCCTCAGGATTTGCGATCCCTCGAATCTCGATGTGCTCTTTATGCACTAGCTCTCTTGGCTAGGCTCCTGGCCCATACGACCATTATTCCCAAGACCGCAGTCTTACCTCTCGTCGGGGTTTTGAGCTTTTAAATGCTGCAATGCATTGGCCCACGGGATTCCCAATCCTCCGAATCCCGATACACTTCAACTTCCATTAGCCCTCCAAGTTATACCTTTGGCCCACATGACCACTATTTCACAAGACCGCAGCCTTGTCTCCTATCGGGGTTTCGAACATCGCAATGTCGAAATGCCTAAACATTTTGTCCTCGGAATCCCCGATATCCCGGTGATTGAAATGTCGATAGATGGCTTCCTGTTGGGACTTTCCCTGATGGCTCTGATTTCTTCCACGCATCCTCCTCTGATGGATGGTCCTAATCACCTCTTGCGATTTCGAGACTTCTGATGCTCCGAAAGTCTTGTCCTCAAGACTCGCGAAATGTCGAACCCTGATGCACCTATTGACTTCTCTATTAGGACTTCCCCGATGGTATAGATCTCCGCCACGTGTCCCAGATGATGGATGGCCTTGATCCAATCTCGTGATTTCGATGTTTTTGATACCCCGATGATAGAAATTCTCTGTCAACTCAAAACCCCAGTAGCCAATATACCGACGAGCTCTCAATTTCTGCCATGTGTCTGCACAAACAGACGGTCCAGATCATTTTGTTGTTTCGAGACTTGAAACGCCCCAACGTTCTCGACCTTGAGAAATCCAATATCTTAAGTACCGATATCCCACGTACCGATATCCCGAGTACTGATATCCCGATGTATCAACCTTCTCATCGGGATTTTACCTCTACTGCTCACGAAGGTTTAACCCTCGTGCATCTCTTAACAGATCCAACGGCTGTTGGGTTTTTCTAGCTAGGATCTACAGCTCAGATCTATCCCACCTCGTGCATTCTTCCACTACTTTGTGGATGTGGAAAGAGCAACAGTCCAAATGTTCTCATGGACCTTGGGGGGGGAGGTCTACGATCCCGATTTCATCCCTATTCATGAAGATGGAGAGGAAAAGGGGCAAGGTATGTAACACCCTTGTTACTTTCGTCAATCTGACAGTCATGAATGACCATGGGTCTTCCGACAGGATCTCATCCGTTGATTCGTTACTTATCCCTACGCTGCTACTTCGAAATTTTAAGAGGGTCATTCCTCCTCGTACAGGGTTATTAAGACTTGCACATTCAAATCCTTTTTCTAGGTTCTTGGTAAACCTTTCCAAGGAGGAAAACTCTGTGAAGAGATCTATTATGGGGCTTTCCTGGAGACAGACAAAGGGAAACAAACTCTCGAGGATGGATTGGGAGTCTGACTTGGTTCAACTCATGCATAATTAAATTCATTTATCAACATAAGCCATGCATGGTCTTTCTGTTATAAGCACATATCTAACATTTCTTATCAAAACACTGCACAAACATTCTTATACGGTAATCGTTCACAATTTCACAGTTTATGAGCATATATATATCAGCATATGAATTTCAAGATGCAATATGAAAAACACTTATCAGAAATAACATCAGAAGTGGGTGTGACTGTTGAGAGGGGTGCTCGTTTCCACCCAACCGTAGGCATAGTGACTCCCAACGGATTTACCACTAGCCACCCCCGAGCTGAGACCACGATGCTGTGAGACTGCGTCTCTCTGTCTGCCAATGACCAAGAGTGAAGGTTGCAATCCTTCCTCTCTGCTATCACTCACTCTGTGTAATGCCAGAGTTCCCCTCGCGTCTCCCCCTCCCATCACTTCTTTCCCACGCCTTATCCTCTTGCAAGGTTGCGTGTGGCGTGATTACCCTTGCGCTGATCATGCCTGACGGCTCTATGGATAGGCAGTTCACCTCCCCATCCCTCACTAAGCCATCAACCTGCCAGCCTGCAAGGCATTAAATTCAGGGCCAGCGAGTCGCTTTTGGTTCTCTGGGCCAGTGGAGTCCAAATACGGTATTAATTATCTGTGGAAGTTAACGCCACCTTTCCAGGTGCCCCCCACCGCCATCATGGTCTCTTTTTCTACACATCCCCTCTCAGCAGTCCTGCAATAAATTCAAAATGTTATTCGCATTCATTGACCTCTTCCTCAAGGTCCATTTACATCACATATTCACATTTATGAGTTTGCCATAGTTCTTGGCCAGTCCAGTTATATTTACAAGCTGGGGGAAACAGGGTGTTACAATTCCCTCCCCCTTAAAAAGGAACATCATCCTCGATGTTCTTATCTACTAACATGAATTGCATGTACAGAAGTAAACAAAATCGGATACGCTTGTCTCATGGCATCCTCCATTTCCCATGTAGCCTCATCTGGGCCAAAATGTTTCCACTGCACCTTGACCTGTGCAATGGTTCTGTTCCGGAGTAGGGTTTCCTTTCTGTCCAGTATGCATTGGGGTTATGGTAGAAATTCTCCCTCCAGTTCCACCTAGATCACAGACCAGTCAATTATATGATTAGCATCATGTACATATTTCTTCAATAATGAAACATGGAAAACATTATGTGCTTTTATTATGGGAGGAAGTGCTAGCTGGTAGGCTACAAGTCCAACTCTATCTAGAACCTCAAAGGGTCCACAATACTAGGGTGCCAATTTGGCACAAGCTCCCATTTTCAGGGAACTCCTTTTGGGCTTAATTCTGAGATATACATGGTCTCCCATTTTGAACTCTCTTAGAGTTCTCTTTTGATCATCATAACTTTTATGTCGGTTCTGAGCGACCTTCAGATTTTGTTTTATCTGAGTCACTTGTTGTTCCATTTCTTTCAACATATCGGGTCCAATAGAAATCTTGTTTACAGGGTTACTCCAGCTGACTGGAGTATTACATGGCCTACCATAGAGGACCTCGAAGGGACTCATCTTTAAGGATGCTTGGTAGCCGTTGTTGTAGGTGAATTCTACCAATGGCAGGTAGTCTTCCCATTTCCTGGGTTGATTCATTACATGCATCCTTAACATATCTTCTAATATTTTATTTACTCTTTCTGTCTGTCCGTCGATTTGAGGGTGATAGGCGGTGCTAAACAACAATTTAGTCTCTAAACCTGCCATCAGTGATTTCCAAAAATTGGAAGTAAATTTTGTGTTTCTGTCAGATATTATCTCCCTTGGCATACCGTGCAGTCGGAATACCTCTTTCATGAATATCTGGGTGATATCTATCACCTTGCAGGTTGATTTGATGGGGAGGAAATGAGCAAACTTGCTCAGTTTATCCACCACTACCATAATGGCGTCATTCTGTTTGGTTGAAGTTGGCAATCCAATGATAAAATCCATGGAGATGGTTTCCCATTTCCATTCTAGGATGGGTAAAGGGTGTAGTAGTCCTGTTGGGTATCGATGTTTTGCTTTAACCTATTGGCACTCTATGCATTGGGCCAAATATTTGGCTATGTCCTTCTTCAATCCAGGCCAATAAAATTGTTTCCGAGTGGCAGTGATCATTTTTTGGTATCTTGGGTGACTAGTGTAGGGTCTTTTATGTAGTTCATCCATGATGAACCTCTTCAAGTCGTCACAATTGGGAATGTAAAGTCTATCTCTGTGAGTGAGTAGGCCTCCTTCGATCATCTGATAGCCTTCATATTTTTCTCCAATGGGTTCTTGTTGTAGGTACAGGGTCACATTTCGAACGAAGGCATCTGTTTCTTGTGCCTCTTTGACTCTGTTCTTGACATCTGCCTCGCAGGTACTCACTGCTGCCAGGTGAATCATTTTCATGCTTCTGCTAAGGGCATCGACCACCCTATTTTCCTTCCCTTTAATGTGTTTGATTTCAAAATCAAATTCGCTAAGGAGGGCCATCCATCTAGCTTGTCTAGCATTGAGCTTTGGTTGGTTGAACAAATACTGTAATCCACAGTGATCTGTCATAAGCATAAATTTTCTTCCCAAGAGGTAATGCCTCCACATTTTTAAGGCATGCACTATGGCAGCCAGTTCTAGATCATGAGTCACATAGTTGACCTCATGTTCATTCAATTTTTGGGATTCATAGCAGATCACCTTTCCTTCCTGCATAAGGACTCCTCCGAGCCCTTCTTTACAAGCATCTGTGCACACAAGGAAGTCAGCTTTTGGGTCAGCGATTTTCAACACGGGTGCATGGGTCAGTAGATGTTTCAGGGTTTGGAATCTTTCTGCACATTGTTGTGTTCACAGGAATTTTGTCCCCTTCTTCTAGAGGGCAATGATTGGACAACCAATCCTGGAGAAATCTTTTATAAATATCCTATAGTATCCCGCCAATCCCATAAAGGATCTGATGTCTGAGACATCCTTTGGGGTAGGCCATTCCATGATAGACCTAATCTTGTCAGGATCTACTACTACCCCTTCCTCGGACAGAACATGTCCCAAGTAGTGTATTTGCTTCTGAAAGAAGTCACATTTACTGAATTTGGCATAGAGTTGATGCTCTCTTAGCACTTGCAACACAAGTCTAATATGTTCTTCATGTTCTTCTCTATTCTTAGAGTAGATTAAAATGTCATCAATAAAAACTAGTACAAATTTATCTAGAAATTTACTGAGTACATTGTTCATTAAGCACATGAAAGTGAAAGGGGCATTGGTTAACCCAACTGGCACTACCACAAACTCATAGTGACCATACCGTGTCTGGAAAGCGGTTTTATGGATGTCTTCACCCTTAATTCGGACTTGATGTTATCCCGACCTCAAGTCAATCTTTGAGAAAATAGATGTGCCTCCCAACTGGTCGAATAGATCATCAATCCTGGGCAAGGGGTACTTGTTCTTTATGCTTACTTTATTAAGTTGCCTATAATCTATACACAGTCTAAGGGTGCCATCTTTCTTTTTCACAAACAGGACTGGTGCTCCCCATGGGGACACGCTGGGTCAAATATAACCCTTATCCATCATTTCTTTCAATTGCAATTTGAGTTCAACTAACTCAGGTGTGCTCATCTAGTAGGGTGTTCTAGAAATCGGCACCGCTCCTGGTGCAAGCTCTATCAAGAAGTCAATGTCTCTTCTCGGAGGTAGACCCGGTACCTCTTCTGGAAACACATCTCTATATTCTCTCAAGATAGGGTGATCATCTGGGCTTGGTTTAGTGCCTTCGATGGTTTTCAACACCTGTATTGCATATAGGGGACATCCCTTTCAGCAATACTTTCTCATTTGCAAGGCTGATATTTGTCTCACTGAGACTGGCTTTCGGATCCCTTGGAGGGTTATCCTTTTTCCTTCTTTGCTCACACATTCTAAGGTTTTATGGTAACAGTCTTGTTTGGCTTTATGGGCAGCCAGCCAGTCCATACCAATCAACAGGTCGTATGATCCCAGGGGTAATACATTAAGGGTTTCTTGGGTGGGGAATTCACCCAACATTAATTGGCAGGCTGGTATGACCTCTACTACCTTTCTTTTGGTGCTAGTGGCTAACTGTACCAACCATGGTTTAGTTTGCTTATGTGGCTATAGTTTACACTTATCAACAGCTCTAGGGGCTATATAACTCAAATTTGAACCAGGGTCAATCAAAACAGACACCAGATGGTTGAAAATCATACCTTCTATTTCCACCACTGAATCTTGGTGGTCAGCTTGGTTATTATCCAAGGTTGCATAAATCTGTGGCACACTCCTTGCCACATCATTGACTGTGGTAGCTTCTTGCATGTTATAAATTTTTCAACTGTTCTGTTGTCGGTGTGGACAGTCTCTTAGGAGATGCTCTTCTCTGCAACCCCAAGATTTTAGAGGTTCTTTCTTTGGGTTATTAGTCTTTACTGGTATAGGTCCAGAAGTTTTATTTCCATCCACCGAGGGAAAGTTCTGCTGGAGTACACTCCAGGTTGGGAAGTTCATTCTGGGGTTCTTTTTGTAGTTTTTAAATCTTGAGGATTTGCTCCCCTTTTTCTGAAATCTCGAACCACTCTTTTGTTTCCAGTCTCCACGAGACTCTGCCCGATGTCCATATTGTTCATGACAATATGTTGCCTTTCGTATAGTGTCTTCTAAGGTCTTTGGCTCATCAAATTCGATTCGGTTCCGGTACTCCTTGGGTAGCCCACTGATGAAGCGTTGTGCCTTCACCTTCTCTGCTTTGATGTAGGGTACATATCTCAATAAGTCGAGGAATTTGTTGACATATTCCTTCATAGTAAGTTGTCCCAGTTTGAGTTCATAAAACTCTTTAGCCTTCTCATCGAAATATCTTTCCGACAAATACTTCTTCCGAAAGTACTTCTCAAACCGTTTCCAAGACAGGTCCTCCTCCCAAACCCCTTTCATATTCTTAAGTTCTTCCCACCAAATGGAAGCCTTTCCATTCAGATTGAAAGTGGCCACTCGAGCCTTCAAATTCTTTGAAAAATCATGGACTCTGAAATATTTCTTCAGTCCAAGTAGCCAGGCCTCGGCTTCCTCTCCCTTCTTTATCTCACCGTCGAAGGAGGGAGGTTTGACCTTTTTGAATTCCTCAAATTTATGAATCTTGGAAGTCTTTTGCTTCTTCTGTTTTCTTTGAGAATAGGAACTGGTCCTGCTGCTGGAAGAGCCTTCTGAATCACCAGCTTCCTTCTCAGTGGAATCGTCTGGCACTGGTCCTTTACCTCTGGGGTGGACCTTTATTGACGTGCTTCTCTCAGTATGGCCACTGATACGACCATGATTCTGCATCTCAGGTTCATGCTGCATTTGTCGTTGTAGGTCAGATAAGATATGAAATAAAAATGTATTAATTTTGGTTTGCTTTTCTTGTTCTTTCATCATCCTTTCATTTTCAGCCTTGCAGCTTTGCAATTCAACCATGAGACTCCTCACAGTCTCGGTTAGGTCTGGAGGGGTTCCTATTGCTCTTCTTTCATCAGACTCTTCGCCTCTATTGTGGGAGCCTTCTCCCACCTCTTGGTGAGTAACCATACTCTGTGTCTATAGGTTCCCGCAACTGATCGTCCGCTAGAGTGAAAAAGGAAAACGCTGGATATTAGTCAAGAGTTAAATACATTTTTATAATTTGTGCATAATTTATAACTCTTTCACATGCATACATAGTCAGGTTCTCATTTTTCAAGTTTTTAATCCTGGACAAGAGAGTCAAGTTAGGGGGTTACTCCTCATAGGAGTGCTTTGAATGGAACTTATGCGCAACTCGTTCATGAGCCCAATCAGAACGAGTGTTGTAACCATGCTCTGATACCACTTTGTAACATACCCACTACCTAAAATCAAACTATTTCGTTGATTTCTCAACAATGAGAATCCCCGAAGCTTGCAGCAGCGAAATGCCAATCCTGATCCATAGGTCTTTATTTCCCTGTCACAGCCTCTTCTTCACGCGCCAGTGACATTTCCCCGATGATAGCTTCGGGTTTCGGGGTTTCATGATCGCTGATGACAAAAGTTCTTGTCCCCTCGAACTCCCGATCTCCGATGAGAAATTTCACCGATACGCGCCCTTTATGCATTAGCCCTCCTAGCTATGCTCTGGTCCATGTGACCGCTAATTCATAAGACCGCAGCCTTATCCTTCTTTCAGGGTTTTGGACTGCAAAATCCCGGTGTGCTCCAACTCCCATTAGCCCTCCAGGCTAAGATGGTGGTCCACATGACCTTCCCCCTATATGATCGCAGCCATACCTCCTCATCAGGTTTTCAGACTTTTCAATGTTGAAATACACTCATCCTCAGGATTCGCGATCCCTCGAATCCCGACGTGCTCTTTATGCACTAGCTCTCCTGGCCCATACGACCGTTATTCCTGTGACCGCAGTCTTACCTCTCGTCGGGGTTTTGAGCTTTTAAATGCCACAATGCATTGGCCTACAAGATTCCCGATCCTTCGAATCTCGATACGCTCCAACTTCCATTATCCCTCCGGGCTAGACCTTTGGCCCACGTGACCACTATTTCATAAGACCGCAAACTTGTCTCCTGTCGAGGTTTCAAACATCGCAATGTCGAAATGCCTAAACATTTTTTCCTCGAAATCCCCGATATCCCGATGATCGAAATGCCGATAGACGACTTCCTGTTGGGACTTTCCCCGATGGCTCCGATTGCTGCCACGCGTCCTCCTCTGATGGACGGTCCTGATCACCTCTCACGATTTTGAGACTTCTGATGCTCCGGAAGTCTTGTCCTCAAGACTCGCGAAATGTTGAACCTCGATGCACCTATTGACTTCTCTATCAGGACTTCCCCGATGGTCTGGATCTCCACCACATGTCCCGGCTGATGGACAACCTTGATCCAATCTCGTGATTTCAGAGTTTTTGATACCCCAATGACAGAAATTCTCTGTCAAATCAAAACCCCAGTAGCCGATATATCGACAGGCTCTCGATTTCCACCACGTGTCTGCACAAATGGACGGTCCAGATCATTTCACTGTTTCGGGACTTGAAATGCCCCAACGTTCTTGACCTCGAGAACTCTGATATCCCGAGTACCTATATCCCATGTAACGATATCCCGAGTATTGATATCCCGATGTGTCGACCTTCTCGTCAGGATTTTACCTCTACTGCTCAAGAAGGTTTAACCCTCGTGCATCTCTTAACAGATCCAATGGCTGTCAGGTTTTTCTAGCTACGATCTACGGCTCAGATCTGTCCCACCTCGCGCATTCTTCCACTACTTCGTGGATGTGGAAAGATCAACAGTCCAAATGTTCTCATGGACCTTGGGGGGGGGAGGTCTACGATCCTGATTTCATCGCTATTCATGAAGATGGAGAGGAAAAGGGGCAAGGTATGTAAAACCCTTGTTACTTTCGTCAATCTGACAGTCGTGAATGACCATGGGTCTTCCGACAGGATCTCATCCGTCGATTCGTTACTTATCCCTACGTTGCTACTTCGGAATTTTAAGAGGGTCATTCCTCCTTGTACAGGATTATTAAGACTTGCACATTCAATTCCTTTTTCCAGGTTCTTGGTAAACCTTTCCAAGGAGGAAATCTCTACGAAGAGATCTATTCCAGGGCTTTCCTGGAGACAGACAAAGGGAAACAAACTCTCGAGGATGGACTGGGAGTCTGACTTGGTTCAACTCATGCATAATTAAATTCATTTATCAACATAATCCATGCGTGGTCTTTCTGTTATAAGCATATATCTAACATTTCTTATCAAAACACTGCACAAACATTCTTATACTGTAATCGTTCACAATTTCACAGTTTATGAGCATATATATATCAGCATATGAATTTCAAGATGCAATATGAAAAAAACTTATCAAAAATAACATCAGAAGTGGGTATGACTATTGAGAGGGGTGCTCGTTTCCACCCAACCGTAGGCGTAGCGACTCCCAACAGATTTACCACTAGCCACCCCCAAGTTGAGACCACGATGTTGTGAGACTGCGTCTCTCTGTCTGCCAGTGACCAGGAGCGAATATTGCAATACTTCCTCTCTGATATCACTCACTCTGCGTAATGCCAGAGTTCCCCTCATGTCTCCCCCTCCCATCACTTCTTCCCCATGCCTTATCCTCTTGCGAGGTTGCATGTGGCGTGATTACCCTCACGCTGATCAGGCCTGACGGCTCTACAGATAGGCGGTTCACATCCCCATCCCTCATTAAGCCATCAACCTGCCAGCCTGCAAGGCATTAAATTCAGGGCCAGCAAGCCACTTTTGGTTCTCCGGGCCAATGGAGTCCAAATACGGTATTAATTCTTAGTGGAAGTTAACACCACCTTTCCAGGTGCCCTCCACCGCCATCGTAGTCTCTTTTTCTGCACATCCCCTCTCAGCAGTCCTGCAATAAATTCAAAATGTTATTCACTTTCATTGACCTCTTCCTCAAGGTCCATTTACATCACATATTCACATTTATGAGTTTGCCATAGTTCTTCGCTAGTCTAGTTATATTTACAAGCTGGGGGAAACAGGGTGTTACAGCTACTATCAACTAGAGAAGTAAATTAAAACATAATCTAATTGTGGTTGAATGCCAGGCAGTGGCATTGGGTCAATTTTTTGGGTAACTAACACTATGACCTATTTCATATAAAAGGAAAGGAGGATCGGGTGGTTGATGCCTTAAGTTGAAGATGACATATAGGTGTAATATCTCAAACTCAATCA
>ML808025.1:280587-298462 GCA_009831015.1 Picea engelmannii
ATGGCATACAATATGGTATACCATATTACAATGTAATATGGTAATACCATATTTCATGTAATTTTATTTTTTTTAAACCTACAGTCATCGTCGCAATATCGACGGAATTTCGTCGGATTTTTTTTTACTTTTTTACCATAACCGTCGCTATAGTGATGAAACTTCGTCGCACTTTTCCATGAAGTTTCATCGCATATGCAGCAAGTCCATTGTAAATATGGTTTTGAGATATAGCACTCGTTGATATTACCACGTATTTTCATCGCAAGTTGCGACGAGCTTTCGTCGCACATTCAGTAGCTGCGTTGCAAGTTATTGGCTTAGCATAACTTTTCATCCCAATTGTGATGAAGTTTCGCCGTACTTGCCACATTTCTTCGTTGTTATTGCGATGAAATTTCATCGCAATTGTGACGATGCATAAGGTTAACCAATATTGAAGGTGGTGACACGTAGATAGCTAATTTCGTCAATGTTTCCACACACGCCTGGATTGTGGATATAGCGAAGAAATTATTACGAAGAAAAAAAAATCTCGGCTTTCATGGAAATTGCGATGGATAAGTGTGGCAATATCAACGAACAATCGTCGCAAATTTGGTCATATCTACTAGTAATAGGCTTCTTGGGCAACACTATATTCATGATTTGTTTGTTGCTTGTACTAAGGAGCGATCGATCAACCTCCATAGTTGTAGTGGATTGAATTCCCTTTTCACCAGCTGTGTCGGGTGCCTGACTAGTTTTGGGCCTCTTGGTGTGTAATTAGAACTCTTTGGATGATACTTCAGTGATGGGAGGTGAAGTGTCCTTCCTGGGACTTTTCTCCTTGGGAACCTATGGTGTAGTCATCTGTGAGATACTGACTGAAAGGTCCTGATGTTCTGTCTCAACCAGAGTGTTTGGCTCCCATTCTTTCTGGTTGGTGAACTTCTCTATCTCAGACCTGGATGTGTGGACATATGGGATATTATTATTCTAAACTCTCATCTATAAAATAATCCCGTAGGGGTCATAATGCCATATGAAGCTAACAAAAAAAATCATCTCCTTTAACAGTCTATCTGCTTCCTCCCCAGTGCCTCGGCTGTTGCAGATGAATGATCCTATTTTCCCTTTGATCCTAAGTTGTTGCTTCTTTTTCAGAGACACAAAATGTATGTTGTCTGAGTTGATCATCTGCCTTATGTACTCCAGGGAAAATATCCTCATGGGCAGATACTTGGGTAACTTGTATGGATCCAATTCGCACCCATACACTCTGATCTCTGTGTGGTCCTGGTAGAGGTACCAATCTCCTATTTTTGCAAGGTCTGAAAGGTGTAAGATCCTCTGAATTTCCTCATTTATTCTCCGCTCATGTTTTCCACTGATCATGCTCACCACAGGATGATAGAACTGCTCGATAAACTATTTGAAGCTAAATTGTGTAGAGTTGTGTCTGAGCAGTGAAGTCCACGTTGTCACCGCCTATGGCCTCCCATCCTTGTCCATCTTCTTCATTGAAAAGGAGAATTTGTCTGCTTGAAAGAATATGAACATGTAAGACAGTATTGAGGAGTATCGGAAAATTCATTCTATGGTGAAATTTTAGAATTTCTCATGAATGTTGTCTTCCAGGAAGGCGTTGTAGTTGAACTGAGTGGTGGGTTTCTCATCTATGGAGAAGATGGACAGAAAACCCAATATGGGTTCATCCACCCATTGATCCGAAAAATATCCAAGCAGGGTGCAGAGTGACGAGATGACCTGGTTTCCCTTTACTGAGAGCAGGGATGAAGGATACGGGGGATTTGTAGTGGGGAGTTGATTGGCCTGTGGGAGAAAAATCTCAAAAATATGAGCTCCTTGGGGAAATGATAATTTCTAGTATAGTTCCATGATGATTTCAAGGTTGAAAGGTGAGGCAGATTCGGCTCTGGGTATCTACATCATCTGATCAATGGCTTGTGGTGTAATGAAGAACAAAGTTTCTCCAGATGAAGAAACTATGGCTCTCTGGTCAGGGAGGTAATGAGCCTGGCATTTGAGGGTGAATTCATGGAAATGGTGAACCTGGGGGAAAAGATACAGAGGAAGGTTTGAATCCCAGAGGTCGATTTCATCACTTTGGTCCAAGAAAATGTCCTTTAGCCATGAATGTAAATCTGCGAAGTTGAACTCGCATCTGGTGTCTGCGATTAAATGGTCTTTGTCGACCAGATGGATCCTATCGAGGTCGATAGGAGGTGAGAGGAAAGGATTCTCCTTGGCCTCTGCTTTCTTTTATTTTGGTGCCATCACTGTAACAATAAATACAAGTAAAAAAAAAAGGTTAGCGGGGATGACGGTGGCATTGGGTGACTGACTATAACGGAGAGGAAAACGGGGAAAAAATTCTCTGATGTGGCGATAGGATGAATGATGAGGGAAAGAAGGGTGAAAGTAGTTTTTGCACAAATGGATACCCGTTGGGTGCAGGAGACAGGTCAGCAGGTTAACAGATAGGTTAACCAATAATAATTGGCCAACGGGTCATTTAGAGCGTGAGATGGCAGGTGACAATGACTAAAGAATATGGCTGGGTGACATGGTGGGAGTTGATTGGGGAGTAACCATGGTGAGAGGACTTGTAAAGGGTGAACAAGGGGATTGGACTGACAGAGTAATCAGACGTGACCTCTAGGGGAAAAATGTGGATAATGACATCATGGGGTGACAATGTATGTCAGACCTTGGGAGGCAATGGGAGTCTGACCCAATAGATTCCTTCCATGTAGAGATAAGGGGCACACCAGAAAAAAATCCATTCCGGACCCCCCCCCCTCCGTTAAAAACAGAATGGTTAGGGGGTCCGAAAAACAATATGAGTCATCCATCAGCATGCCTGCTCATGGGCCGTAGATCTGTGCGTGCTATTTAACCACATTCCGGACCCCCCCCCCCCACCATTNAACCGTTAAAGGTAGAATGGTCGAGGGGTCTGGAAAGACTTGTCAACCATAGCTCTGGGTGCCCACTTTCCGGCCGTTCATCTATGTGTTGTGTTTAACTGTAAGAGAGAAGGCATATGTGCTCCGAAAAACTTAGGATAAGGGCATATCGTGGTTTTTCTCAAGATTTTCCATGTTTTTATCACCAAGGGGTTAGGCATCAAACCTTTTAAACCTCAAAGATATGGTTCAACATTGATCATCATGCTTGTTTTATTGAGATAAAGAAAACTACCCTATGCTCTAACCTAATCACCTATGACAATAAGCCCAAATTAAACTGTTGGACTAAGAAATTACTCTATCCTGGGGTTATCTGACCAAGATTAGGCAGTTTGGTCAAATGTATTCACTAACTAGCCTAAATCGCTTGGCTAAGATTAAACAGTTTAGCCAATCTTATTCACTACTCCTATCAACACAAATTTAAAAGAACTTGGCCATGCTTGAACGGTATGGACCAAATCATTGTTATTGCATGGGGCTCTATTGAATTTCTTTTATGCCCTCTTTTATTCTTTTTCTTTCTTTTCTTTTTCTTTTCTTTTTCTTTTCTTTTCTCAAATTAATTGCAGAATGGAAAATCATTTGATAAACAAAAACCACTAAAGAGATAACATTTCAGTCACCAGTTGATCCTATAAATTATAGGGTTATAACACATAGCTCAATCGGCCATAGCCCCTTTCAAGTGGGGTTGGGATTCCAACCATTGGGTCCCATAGATGTTGCACTTCCCCTTGCGGTCACCTCGACCGACTCATCTCCTAATCCAACTGAAGTTGACAAATCCACCTAGTTCATTGAGCGGATCTAGCACATCCGACAATAGGTTTAGGATATCCTACAGAAGTCCAATGACAAGTACAAACAGCACCATGACAAACATTGGGTGCCACATAAGTTTCAGGTGGGAGAAAAAGTTTGGTTGCACTTGCAGAAAGAATGCCTTACAGGACCCCATCGGAAGCTTCTCCCACTCCATTATGGACCGTACACTATCACCAAGGCCATGGGGGATAATTATTGTGAGCTCAACATTCCTCCTTTCCTTGGCCAGCACACAGTGTTCAACGTGGATCTCCTTCGCCCTTATTTCCCACCATTATTGGACACCTCAGAAGTAGCAGAACAGTTGACACCAACATCGCTCAACCCCGACTACATACAATAGGCATCCAATGATCAGATTATGGACAGACAGATCAAGGGCACTCGACAACAAAGGATCCAGCTTTATCGAGTCGTCAAAGCAGGGCAACTCCTGCACCAAGGCAAGTGACTCACCCGAGGCCAAATTCAACAGAAATTTCCTCATCTAATGGGGGACCTCAATGCAATGGAAACCATTGCTTCCTAAGGAGGGAGGATTGATCTAGATGGATATTGGTGGCCACCCACCTTTTGCAACTGGCTCAAAACAGTTTTTTGACATTTTTGGCAATTTACTATTTTTAGCAGTTTTAACTTTTGGGGCCATTTTAAGGGCCTAAATGAAGGTATTTCGGTATCAAGCTCCTCAATCATATATAAAGGCATGATTAAGCCCTCAAAATAAATCTCCTAGATGATACCTTTCCAACAAGCTATCACACACCTAAAACGAAGATCGAATGCAAAAGTTACGACCCCAGGAAGTTGATGTACTAACTTACCCAAACGGGGCCCACATGACTTTTGGCGCTTCATCTCCTAGGGTTAGGTTTTTGGATGTCTAGGGTTTTGGGAATTATTTCTTATTGTAAAAATGCCTTTAGAGCCTCATTGTAACCTTCTTCTTGCGAATGCGTGCTGGCGTCACATCTCTTCTTGATCCGTCAGGATTTTTTAATGACTTATGGTTGAGTTTTAATTTTGCATGCATTAATTAACCATTTGAGAAAACTTAGTGAAGAATGAGGAAAGAAGAGGAATTATGACAGCCATATATACATTTTCAGATCTGAAATGAAAGAATAAACAGCAAACCATAACACGCAGATTGATAACGGAGTTCGGCACAACTTTGCCTACGTCTCCAGGCCTTTTTCTCTGTGGGGGAGGCTTCTATATTTCAGTTCAAAAGATCAAAAGTAAATCTATGCAATTCCAAATGGATACAAGACTGATCTGGTCATGTTCTTCCAGATCTCTAGAACCATGCAAAGAAAACAGCACGCAAAACGGACGTCCAGAGCTCCCAGAAATGGTCCGACAGCGTCTCCTCCTCAAAAACTTCTCTGCCTCAAAATGGCTTTGGCTTGGCTTCTCCTCAGCATTATTCTGCTCTGAATGCCCCCAATGTTGTCCCAATGGACTCAAATAGGCCTAGGTTATATATTTGGGAAGGTAGTTTCTCATCTCCAACTTCCTCCAAGAAGTTAGGCTCCAAAACTACCCCATAACTCCCAAAAACCATTAACAATAGGCTTAATTACAATTAAAACTCAAAAAGTAGTTAAAAAACCCACTTTTAACTATCATATAGTTATAATACGGGCATAATCCCCCAAGCCCTGGCGCGCGCCCCTCTTGGCAAGATCATATGGACCATATGGCCAAGCGCTAGCCCAAAGGGCTAAGCGTTGGCCCCTGTCCCACTAGCTCTCGGTCTCATGGCATGTAATAGAACCCGTGGCTATGTTAAACCCCACACACCAACCGTTATAACCGTGCATATATTTGATAATGGGTATGGTCACATGTGAAATCAAATGACCGTGGGTCGGGGCTAATCCCGGCCCGACCCCCCGCCAATGGTCACGTACATTGAACTTAAATACATTTTAATACAAACATATTACAACGTACAATGTATATTCCAACGGTCGGTCATAGTTTGTTAAAGCCATGCAATGTGGGAGGTCCGGGAGTCGAACCCCATGGACTCCAAAAGCTTTACATAACAACTATTAACCAATAAAGGGGTGCCACGTGGCACCTTAACCACCTACCACAATTCGCCACGTCAACCATCAATTGGCCCACATCTGCCACATGTCAACTTGTCGTTCTGCCTCATCACTTGCCGCATTAGCCCTGCCGTATGGCTCTGTCACCTGCCACGTCATCCATGCCACGTCATTTGTGCCACGTGTCACCTTTCCAGTGGTGACACATGTCACCTCCGGATAGGTCCATCCGTACGCCAAAATGTCCAAATCTGCCTGCCACGTGTCACTACCCAAGGCTGCCACATCACCTGTACAGACCTACCACATGTCGTCTGTATGAACTTGCCACGTCAGTGTACATACATGCCACGTCATCGTCCATACGGACTGTACAGACTGCACAGTCAGCAATTTTTTTTGCATGTTTGACTTTTCGGACAGAATGCGATATCTTCTCCATACGGAGCCCGTTTGACAAAGTAAATATACCACCAGAATCAGGAAGACGAGACGGACGCAATGGCATTGGTTTCGTCGGATTCTGAGCACTTTCATTTTTGAGCATTTTTCAAGCCCTGTCAGGCTTCTGGATCCAATTTCGGATCACTTCTCAGAGATAAGCCACCACCATTCCAGGAATCTTGTTTCTGCTGCATTTTACAGTTTCAACTTATTTATTTATTGAATAGAAAACCAGTTTTACTGTATATATGTTATTTTGTGTTAAGAACCTATTAATAATCTATATTCATTTCGTTCTGCTCATAAAATCCATATCAATAAGAGTGATGACTCAACCCAAGGTCTTCTTACCGATCCCAATGTAGTACGAATATAACCATGTGAATATATGTCCCGATGTCTAACATGGAAGAAACCACTTGATTACCAGTAAATGAGATAAACCATTAACAAGTGCAAGGGAAATCACCATTGATGTCAATGATTCCCAAGGTACTCTAGTACATTACAACAAATGTGAATGGATGAGCTGAAGTCGAACATTCGTAGAATCACACAATTAGGGGTCAATGATGTAAACCCATTGTCGGATGTGAGGAGGCCTACCATTGAGGCATGAAGGTCCCAAGGTACTAACTGGTTTCTATGTCTAGTTCCCAGATAATGTGTTGAAGTCGACAGGAATAGACTCATCGAAGGATGGCCTTGATGTATCCCCCATCAATGACACAAAACTAACACAGAGAGGTAATTGGTGGATCAAAAGAACATGGACTGACACGGGTATTGAAATAGGAAATTTGTGATGGTTGACTCTTGAGGCAAATACTTCCCTTGAACACTGAGGCACGACAACAGAAACTTGATATGGACCAAAACAAGATGATGCAATGGATACGGTGACTTTCGTCGGGCGACCCAAAGGAGTAAGAAAACTCAGAGGATTGGTTCAGTGCAGAGGTTCAGCATATTTAAAATGTGTGCAAATAAAAAGTGTCATGTTCAAGGACGACTGTAAGAGAGACGTGTAATGTTCTCAAAAACTGCTTGGCTTGCTTCCTTCAATTTTTTCCCCCATCCAGATAGATGAGTACCTCTTTTTAATTTAATGAGCTCGAGGAGGGTAACACATGCTCGATATAACTCACCTTCGGTAAGTCCCTCTTCCTTTGTTTAATGAACTGGAAGAAGTAAGGGTTCAGTCCTGTATGGGCCCTTCAATGTATGATTGTTTAACGAGTCCAGAGAAGGTAAACTCGGTGATTTTTCATGTTTAGAGAGTCTGAAAAGAACTTAAAGATGACTCCAGTGTTGTCATTTTTCATAATGTTAGTCTTGCGGGCTGAAAAAGAGATAAATTATCACTTGAAAGATGCCCTTTCAAACCTTTTAACGAGTGGGAAAGTAAGCAAGATCGCTCGGCAATATTTTCATGTTTAGAGAGTCATAAAAGAGATTAAAGGAGACTCCAAGGGGTTCATTTTTCATATAAACTTTACGAGTCCGAAAAAGTGATAAAAGTCTACTCGGTTGCATTCTCATGTTTTATACAAGCACGAGAAAGAACAAAGACTAAGCTCAATATTCTTCCCCCGGCTTGAAATCTAGTGTCTGAACTCCAGAATGATCATCAAAGGCTAGAGACATGCCCCCCAAGCTTCAATTCATTCATCAATTGTGAGGTTGTCACCAATTTCTGTACTAGATGGAGAAAAAGGATATAGGTGGATGAAATGAAGGTTTAAATACGAGACCTAATGAAATACTTGACTCGACATCTACAAGATATGGCGAAAGACTCGACCTGATAGGAGAGGTGACTATTTCATTTTTTAACGAGCTTGACACATGAAAAGAACTATGCTTAGGGCTCTGGGTTCAATCCCTAGATTTTTGTTTCATTTTTTAATGAGCTTGCTACAGAGAGGAAAACGATGCTCAAAGTCTCTGTTTCCTTTTTTAACGAGCTTTCCACAGAGAAGAGAAAATATTCTCATAACCTCTGTTTCATTTTTTAGTGAGCTTGCTACAGAGAAGAAAACTATGCTCGTGACTTATGTTTCATTTTTTAATGAGCTTGCCACAGAGAAGCAAAAATATGCTTGTGGATTCTTCTTGATCATGGATTCCAAGAGGATAACACTTTGGAAGGACACCATGTCAAGGGATGAAACTTGATCATGGCTTCCAAGAGATCTTCATTGGATGGAAGAAGAATTCTCTGGAAGGAACACTTGTCAAGGGTCACGACAAGGGTAAGGAGATCAGGCTCCAGTAGCCCTACCGAAGAGATCACCATGTCAACTACCGGATCTAAGTCATCAGAAGTTGAATTCATGAGATACAACGCCACATAATTGACCTATGGCAGGGGTGATACTGACTGCATATAAGAACCATTTAGGGAAGTCATTGGGTTGATGGTCAAGTCAGGGCCAACAAACAAAAGTTGATCAATAGTCACCATTCTTCCATAGTGAGGGAAAGACATCACACAGAAAAAAGTGGACACAATAGATTTCATGGAATAGACATAATCTCACCCAAGGAGTAAATCGAAACCCAAGGGGTCCTAGAATACCATAACATCAATAAAGACAGTTTTCCCTCCCAAAGTTACGGGAAACTGAGGAAGGATCCCTAAAGGGTGATTGGTTCTTCTGTTAAAAGTGAACAGAGTCTGGGTAACCGGCACAAGCTCAGGATAACCCAAAGCTTGCCAAGCAATAGAGGACAAAATACTAATAGACGAACCTTCGTCTATCAGTGTCTGAGGAACGGCCCGACCACAAACCTGTATTGTAATCTTCAAGGGAATGTGAGAGGGAAGACGAGGTCCAATTAGCACACCCCAATAAAAAAATATGGCCTCATTACTTGGATGGGGTTTTGCAAGAGAAGGAGGAATGCCCCCCAGCACGGTAGATTTTGTATCAATGAGAAAAACATGGGCAATATCGGGTTTAATCTCTAGAGGGAGAGTAGGATCGACGGATGGTGGAACTGGATCGACCACTTTGGCACTCTTCAGAGGGGGAGTGGGATTGACCGATGATCTAACTGGAGCAACCACTTTGGCACTCCTCAAAGGAGGAGTGGGATTGACTGATGATTTAACCGGAGCAACCACTTTGACTCTCTTCGGATGAAGGGTGGGGTTGATCGAGGAAGGGACTGGATCAACTACTTTGGGTAGTGGCTCAACCGAGGATGAAACTAGATTAACCACCTGATCAACCAGACTGACCAGGGATGGAACCGGATTGACCAATCCATCAACTAATGATGGGTTGGTGGAAATCTTACGATAACCAGTTGGAAGTTGAAGCTTTTCAAAAAGAGAAGAATCCTCACCCATACAAGGACAAAAGTGAGAGTAATGATCACCTTTTCATAACATGTAAGGAAAATTGACAGTTGTCTTCTTCTTACCAACCTTAACGTAACTAGTTGACGGGGCATCACCAACATGTCTAGCAGAGGCCGATGAGGTAGAGGACCACATTTCTAAGACCTTGGGAAGACCAAGGAAATACCTCAGAAAGTGGTCACCCTTACAAAGACAGCAAGGGAATTTGGGTTTCAGATTCTTCATTTTAATCTTGTCAATCTCATCAACACTCCCAGTACTATTAATAGTAGCGGGTTTCTTGGATCCAACATTTGATGTAGTTGGAGGCTTGGTCCATTTCTAGTTCTTCTTCTTCTCTTTATGTTTCTTCTTCTTCTTATCAATCTGGCTACTTGCTTGAGATATTTCATTGGGCGAAGAAGGAGAAATGGAAGGAGACCTGACGGGCGAAGAAGGAGAAAGGTTGACATGAGGTTGATGTGTGGGTGGTGTGCTAACATCTAAAGTATTAGGTGCAGCTAAAGCACTGGGAGGATTCAATATCACCGAAGTGAGGAATAACCAAACCGGTAATCCAATGGTGAGTCCCGGAAGACTCAATGTGGCAATGTACGGAGGACCAAAGTTTCCAAAATAAGGAAAGGTGAAAGGTTCCCCGGGACAAGGGGTTCCTCAATTGGTACTCCCAGGAGTTGATGCCATTAACACTGACTCGACCTAAGGTCCACTAAGAAAAAATAACAACACACGCTATGAATCTAAAAGAAAACAATCAAACAAAACTTCCCACAATGAAACCACTAGTTGGTGATGAAATCCAACATTGTGAGATCAATATAGGAAGGGGCGGGGATAGAGTGGGTGGATCAGTTACATTGGTGACCTACTTAACGGACTTACGCCTTAGTGCAAACTTCCATGCAATAAATGTGGATTTAACCTCCAAGGAGCCTGAGTGAGTTTGAACAATGTTTATTCCAGGTACAATGAGACTTCCCTTCACCATCACCTCATGTAAGACCCTGAATATTATGTCTACTAAGGTCACCAACTTGTAGTCATCCCGTGGGTAGGTACAGTCGACAATCCAGTCCGAACGTATGGGTAGGATAACAAGTTTGAAATCCTTTGAGAGAACTAAGGACAAATGGACCGGTAGAACTCCAGAGGACCCCGAACGGATTCGGAATTCACGAAGCACCTAGACCAAATGAAGACAGTTGAACCTCAAGAAGAACCCCCAATATACGATCTGACTACTACGAATGGTTGAAGCACGGAGGGATAATATCTGTAACTCTCCCGAACACGACCTCGTGCGTAACCCCTATGTGAGAGGGGGATCCTAGAGAGCCTATACGACAGTTGGATTTTCTCTCCCTATCGCAAGATGCTAATGTTTGTTTGACAGCTTTGGAAAGTTATCCTTTCAACCTATTCCAAAGCCCCTACACCTTAAGCTAATGTAGGTTTTCTAACAGAAAATGTAAAAATTTCTGATGAATTTTAGTTAAGCACTTTATTTTAAGGAGGTTGTTTACTCAGACGTGTATGAGAGTGAAAACTAATGATATCATGACTCAATTCCCAAAACATGCATAAGAAATGATAAGAAGTCTTTTATTTCAATGAATGTCTATTTAAGGGAAGGAGAAGGATTTTCCTTTCATTTTCAAACACTAAGATGCAATGACCTCATTCAATAGTCCTCAATCAAAAATCTAATACAATGCCAAAATGTTTATATGTGACCGATAATCAGTTTGATGTAAAGCTTCCTATGTTAATCAAACTTCAAGATTTGTGAGATTTAAGCAACCAGAAGAAAACATCACATAAACAAAAATACACCCTTTTTGTGATCAAACAAGACAAAATAAAACCAAATCCAGACAGGAGGAAATTCTTGGAGAAAAGACCTCAAAGATCAAAATGAAATAGTGAAAAGATCTTTGAATTTCCTTACAATAGCTTTCGGTCAATCAGATAAGTGAGAAAGAAGTAGAATGACTCCAAATCTCAGGGAAGAAGAGTGACTCAAAGCAAGGAAAATAGATGTCAAAAATCCAAACAAAAACATCATTAATCCTTAGAAATCAAATAATTGGAGGCTAAACAAGGACACACTAAGATAGCATAAACCATGAGCAGATGAATCAGCAAAAAGAAGACTAAGAAAAACTACTCCTAAGAAGATTTTTGCAAAAAAAGGGGCAGCGCTCTGGTGTAAAGGGTACCATAGCATTGCAACGCTCTGTGGGAGCCTACAAGGGAGTGCAAATGCTCTGTTGGTAAAGGCAGGGGGGTACTGGCCTCTCAGAACTCAAAATTTTCCCCATAAATAATAATAATAATAATAAAATAAAAATAAAATAAAAATTCAAGAAAAATGCAAAATTCAGTTTGTAAGATGAATCCAAGAGCCAACAACACATCTAAGGATCAGAGACACAGCATGCATAAGATTAAAAAATGAGGAAAGGCCAAAACAAGACCTAGGAAAGGAGTCAAAAATCAAAGTTTGATCCCCAGTGGAGTCACCAATTTCTGTTACAGAATAATCCCCCTGCGAACAAGTGGATTTACTCTTGGATACTAGACCCCTATAAACAAGACAGAAAAGTGATATTGTGGACAATGACATTCCTTTTCATCAAGCTAAACTATTCAAAGAAGAAGAAGGAAGAAGGGTAAATACTTTTTACCGATGTTTGTCCTTACTCGATCCAGGCTGATCTTTATCTCCAAGTTCTTCAGAAGGTCCTGCAATACAATGAGCAACAACGACAAGACATACTTCCTACTCTACCATTATTAGCTTCATAATGGATCTATGAAAGAAACAAGTTCATGAAAAGTACACAAACTTTAAAGGAAACAGGCCAAGCATAGATTTATATTAATGAAAACAAAGTGAGATGCTTACAGCCATGGATGTAGGTGTAGTAGCTTCACCAATATCTCTTTATCCAAACCCTTGATCAAATAATCCACACACAAAATGTTGATGCTTCAATGATATCTCCCTTATGAGATCATAAGTTTGATGCTTCACCATGTCTCTATTTGCTTTCACCATGAGAAGGCCTCCTTATATAAGATTGGAGAGACCCAACCACCTTACATATTTTTGGGATAGGTTGAGTATTCTTCTCCATCGGTTGTGGATCCTCCCTAAGATCGAGCCTTGACCTCATATCTGAATCCAACCAACTCCAGAGATGAGGGGGGTTTATCCCTGATTTTCCTCAACAACCCAAAATTTGTTGAAAAAGGCCAGCGCTCCCCCAAAAGGGTGCACAGAGTGTTGCAACGCTCCCCCAAAGAAGGCCAAGGAGTTCTAGCACTCCTTGATAGTGGGTAGGGGAGCGTTGCCTTCCAAAAATCATTTTTGAGTTTTTTTCTTCATGGAAAATTCTTTATACTCTTCATCAGATGATTTCTCTTTCTAAAACCATTCTTTGAGGATGTCTTAAGTGTTCCTATGATGTCGTTAGAGACACGACATAGGCAAGATGGTAGTATGATGTTTGCGACACTTGTGGTCAAGATGCAACACTTGTGACACTTGTAATGATGAAACTTGCGACACTATTGAAGTGAGTAATTATGATGTATAACACCTTTGTCCAAGGGAAACTCATTGTGTTGCCATAAAAAGAAAATACTTTTCCCATCCTCTTTTTGGGGTATATTTGATTTTTTTTTGTCTTTTTCAATATTTTGAAAGCTTGAAAAAGAATAAAAGAATGTTATGTTACAAATGAGGTGTTGGCATGTTTTATAAATAGTGTATGCTTGTCATTGATGGCAAGTATAATAGCAAAGATGGTAGAAACGTGCAAAGGATTGTAGGCAGGTCATTGATGACAAGATCAGAGTAAGCATTGATGAAAAACAGGAACAAAGTAAGCTCAGGAGTAATTAGCACAGAGTCGATTCTAGTGCCTAATATCGGGAGGAGAAGCGTCAGTGATCGTTGGATCCCAGTTAAATTCTCAAAAGAAGGAGGACCGTCAGATCTAATTGTAAACAAGAAGAATGCACAGAAGAGGAGGACAGATATGAGGCGTCAGATTTGAGCGTAAGATCCGAACATCGTTGGATCAGGGAGAACCAACGCGAAGTGGCGAAATCACGAGAAGATCTAGGCTGTAGGATCTGGGGTATCTAAGAAGGATCAATAGCCATTAGATATGGTGAAGCTGCAAGGCAGATAAGTCCAAGAGTCATCCAACTCTCCAAAACTATGAAGGAATCCTGGCCGTCCATCGAGAACAGTCGTGGACCGTTGGATCAAGAGGACGCATGGTGAAAGATCATAGCACCACAAAGACTCCATTTCGGAGTTTCACAGGTCGTGAAATTTAAAGGAAAGAGGTTCAAACTTGTGATATGCAAATTCAAGAAAAGATTTGGACCGTTAGATCACCAAGAATTGTGGACCGTTGATCAGGAATAAAGAAGGTCTATGAAGTGTCAAAATCATGACAAGATCTGGACTGTTGGTTCCATAGGACATGTGGCGAAAGATTGTCATGTCGCTGACTAGAAAGTCAAAGGAACAGGGTTCCCTAACCTCTCGAATTTGCGATATGCGAAATCGCGAAACAATATTAACCGTCAGATCGAGGTTTGATCTGGACCATTGATCAGACTCCATCTCGGAGTCTTGGCTATTGTGACTTGGAGTGATGAGAGCCTCCATCTAAGGAATAGGGAGATGCAAGATTGAGAAAAGATCAGGACCGTCGGATCACCAAGAACATGGATTGTTGACTGAGCTCCATCTCATAGTTTCACCTATCATGACTTGGAGTGATGAGAACCTCCATCTAAGGAATTGCGAGATGCAAATTCACGATGAGATCTGGATCATCAATACACCAAGATTCTGGACCGTTGATCTAAGCTCCATCTCGAAGTCTTGCCTATCGCAACTTGGAGTGACGAGAACCTCTATCTAAGGAACAGTGAGATGCGAGATCACGAAAAGATCAGGACCGTCAGATCACCAAGAACGTGGACCGTTGATCTGAGCTCCATCTCAGAGTTTCACCTATCGCGACTTGGAGTGATGAGAACCTCCATCTAAGGAATTATGAGATGTGAATTCACGATGAGATCTGGACCGTCAATACACCAAGATTATGGACCGTTGATCTAAGCTCCATCTCGGAGTCTCACCTTTCGCGACTTGGAGTGACGAGAACCTCCATCTAAGGAAAAACAAGATGCGAATTCACAATGAGATCTGGACCGTCAATTCATCGAGATCGTGGACCGTCGATCAAGGTCAATGAAGGTCATAAGTTCGTGAAAATACAGAAAAGGTGAAATGGATGTAGCCTGTGGTCACATCGGTGGAAGATAGGGGAAGGAGCTAGTGCAAACAAGCTCCTTTTCAGAGTTTCAGGGATCGCAACTGGGAGTGTCGAGACACTTGGTCACAAGAATGCCGAATTGTCAAATTCTGAAATGTCAAAATGAATGCAAGATCCCATGGAGCCAATCCAATGGTGTAGGTGAATTTGAGTATGATCGGAGGGCTAACGTTGCTCTTCACAGTGTAACTGCTAGAAACCATTGATGGTTTCTGCCAGAAGATTCGAAGAGACTTTTGTGTGATCGCCAGAGGAGCTGAAGCGTCTCCAAGATTCTTCCAGTGAATGAAGACTATTCTTAGAGGGGATTGACAGATGGATGAGCATTGAAGTCTGTAACTGAAACAGAAAGGATAAGCTCGACTGTGCCAGAGAAGAAGAGTAGTCTCAACTGCCAGAGAGGCTGAGGAATCTCAGCTGAACACCCAGTGATGCTGGACGTGTAGTGGGAACCACCAAAGAAGCTGAAGAGTTGTGATGATCAGGTAGAGCACTCGAGATGTGGAGGATATCGGCATGGTGTGAGCATGCAGAGGAATTGCGCACATTGCATGCACAAGGTGCACAGAAGCTATAAGTACACAGTACAGAGAAGAGATGCGGTTGCGGTTGTGATGAGGGATTCAGGAGGGCAGAAGGAGGAGATTACAGTAGATGAAATGCAGAGCAGAAGAATGGTGGATCAAATGGAGATGGCACACAGTGTGTAACATGAGAAGAACATAAAGCATAGAGGAGTGTGCAGAAGACATTGATGCAGATAGAGCAGCACAGTATAGCATAACAGTGATAAGTCTGGTAAGCCAATGATAAATATTGTATCATTGTGATAAGTTTCATTAGCAAAGATTTATATTTCTGGGTGGTAGGGAGGTGCAAGGGAGGACTGGTGTCCTCAGAGGTTCAAGTGGGAGCTTGAACACAGGGAGTTGGTGCTTCCTTCTAGTTGGTGCTAGAGAAACCAGGGAGTTGGTGCTTCATTCTAGTTGGTGCTAGAGAAACCAGGGAGTTGGTGCTTCCTTCTGGTTGGTGCTAGAGAATCAAGGGAGTTGGTGCTTCCTTCTAGTGGGTGCTCGAGAAAAACAGAGAGTTGGTGCTCTCAGCAAGTTGGAGCTTGCAAAACAGAGGTTGTAGCCTCACAATGATTTGGTGCTCATATGTATGATAATGTAAAGAATGTAAATAATACTTATCATATAAAGAAGAAGAGGTTTTTACCTTGTATGGGTTTCCTCGGGAAAATATCTATCTCTTTGTTTCTCATATATGTGACTGATGCTAAATGTGCCATTGCTTATTTCCCTGCATTATTGTGATCATCATTAAGTGCCTTGTAAAGAATTTAAAAGAAGCATAATTGTTTAAGCACGGGAACAACTGATTCACCCCCCCTCTTAGTTGTGCAACAATTGGTATCAGAGCCGACCCCTTATATCTAAGGGTAGATCCTAGAGCTTAAACATGTAAATCCATGAAGGAAAGCTGACCAATAAGGCCCCTCTATTCAATGGAATAAACTTTGCCTTCTGGAAAGTTAGAATGAGAACCTACATAATGGCTTTATGTGCAGATGTCTGGGATGTGGTAGATACTGGTTATGTAAAGCCAGTTGTGCTAGCTAATAAGGATGACAAGCTAGAATTTATTTTCAATGTTAAGGCTATGAATGCTATCTTGAGGGGGCTTGCAGAAGCAGAATTCGCAAAAGTTATGCACCTAGGAACTGCCAAAGAAATGTGGGACAAACTCATTAGCAGTTATGAAGGTAATGAGAAGGTAAAGGACACCAAGCTTCAAACCTACAAAATACAGTTTGAACAACTGAAGATGAAGGAAGATGAAACAGTTGGAAAGTAATTTCTGAGAATAGAAGAAATGGTAAATGCAATGAAAGCACTTGGTGAAAAAATTGAGGAACCTTCTTTAGTTCAGAAAATATTGAGATCTCTCCCAGATAGGTTCAACCCAAAGGTCTCTATTATAGAAGAAATTAATGATCTAAAAACCTTGGAGTTTGATCAACTTATAGGAACATTGACTACTTATGAAATGAGAATAGTTAAAGATAAACCCACCTCAAGAGAAGCATCATTCAAAGTAGACAAGAATGAGGATTCTGAGACGGATAAAATTGAAGCAAAATTTGTGAAGAGACTGAAGAAGGGATCAGGCAAATACAAAGGTAAACTACCTTTCAAATGTTTCAACTATGGTAGAATAGGTCATTTTGAAAATAAATGTCCCCACAAAAGAAAGGATCAGACGTATGAAGATGAGGAGAAGCATAAACACAGAAATTTCTTTAAAGAGAATAACTTTAAGAAGAAAAGTCTTTGCGTAAACAATGAGGATGATCCTTCAGATGATGAAGACTATGACTCCCCTATTGAAGATAAATTAAATGACTTCATACTTATGGCCAAAGAGGATTATGATAATAACAGCACAGGAAGTGAATTTAATGAAGAAGAAGTTGTGGTTGACATGGAAGTAGAACTGATCAGTGCACTGGAAGAGACTGACAGACTAAGAATTAAGAACAAAAAGCAAAGACAATTGTTGATACAGTTCGAGAAAGACAGTAAAAAACCTGATGAAGACCTTGTCCTACTAAAAGTAGAATTAGAAGAGGCGAAGAAAATCGAAGACATTCTAAAACGACAGTTATCAGAAAAGAAGGCGAGATGTTAAGCATTAGAAGAAGAAGTAGTGAAAACTAGGAAAGAGATGGAGAAGTTTCAAGCCTTGTATAATCAGAATCTGTCAAGTATCAAAGCCTCAGAAGGATTAGCCACCATCCTGAATCAGCAAAGGAATCCAAAGTTGAAAACT
>ML808025.1:315539-330398 GCA_009831015.1 Picea engelmannii
TTTGGGAGTAAATGCTACATAAAGAATAATGATGAGAACCTTGGCAAATATGATGACAGGGTTGATGAAGGTATCTTCTTAGGGTATGCTACAAACAGTAAAGGATATATATGCTATAATAAGAGGCTGCATAAAATGGTTGACTGTATTGATGTAAAAATTGATGAAGGAATCCTAGCAAGAGAGGTGTACGGTAATGAGTCTTCTACAGAAGACACAGGTAAAGCTGAAGATGAACAGGTCCAAGAATTAGAAAATGAAGACTCTGAATCGGATGAAAACTCAGACACTCAAACAGACTCAAATCAGTAGTCAACTACAAATTCCTCCTCCAAAATCATTCAAAAGAATCATACTGCAAGTCAGATAATTGGAGAAAAAGACAAAGGTGTACAAACCAGGAGAAAGCTAATCAAAAACACCGAACAATCTCATATAGCTTTCATATCCATGCTGGAACCCAAGAATTTTAATGAAGCCAACAAAGATGACCACTGGGTTAAAGCAATGAATGAAGAACTTGATCAGATTGAGAAAAACAATACGTGGGAGATGGTTCAAAGACCTAAAGGTAAAAACGTCATTGGCTTCAAATGGATCTTTAAGAATAAGTTGAATGAGCAAGGACAAGTTATCATGAACAAAGCAAGATTACTCTGTAAAGGCTATGCTCGGATAGAAGGACTAGATTTTGATGAAACATTTGCGCCCGTAGCAAGATTAGAAGCTATCAGAATGTTTCTTGCCTATGCTTGTCATAAAAGGTTTAAAGTCTATCAAATGGATATTAAGTCATCTTTTCTAAATGGAGATTTAAGTGAAGAAGTCTATATGGAACAACCAGAGGGTTTCAAACTGTCTGATAACCTTGACTTAGTATGCAATCTGAAGAAAGATTTATATGGGTTAAAACAAGCCCCTCGAGCTTGGTATCACAGACTGGATACGTATCTCAAAGACAAAGGGTTCAAGAGAGGAACAACTGACAGCAATCTGTATATTAAAACAGAGGATAATAATTTTCTCATCGTATTGGTCTATGTAGATGACATCATATTTGGATGTAATAATGATTCATTGGTACAATGGTTTTCTTCTGCCATGGAGTCTGAATTTGAAATGTCTATGATAGGAGAACTGTCATTTTTTCTTGGTCTGCAAATTACTCAAAGGTCCAAAGGGATGTTCATTTCTCAAGAAAAATATCTAAGAGAAATACTGAAAACGTTTCAAATGGAAGATTCTAAACCTGTGGGTACACCTATGGTAACCGGATGTAAATTAAGCAAGCATGATGATTCACCTGATGTTGATCAAATCTCATATCGATCAATGATAGGCAGCCTGTTGTACATCACAGCATCTCGCCCAGACATAATGCATGTTGTAGGAATGGTAGGAAGATTTCAGGCTGCACCCAAATAGAGTCATTTGCAAGTTGTCAAAAGGATATTCAGCTATTTAAAAGAAACAATGACTTATGGTCTGTGGTATCCTATAAATCATAATTTTCAGTTAACTGCTTACTCAGATGAAGATTGGGCAAACTGTGTCGATGAGAGAAAAAGCACCAGTGGAGGAGCATTCTTCCTAGGTGATTCTTTAGTAGCATGGCTTAGTAAAAAAACAAGGTTCCATTTCTTTATCAACCACAGAGGAAGAGTACATTGTTGCTGCTACCTGTTGCACTTAGGTATTATGGATGATTCAGACACTTGTAGACTTAGAGGTAAAATACATTGCACCGATCCCAATTCATTGTGATAACACTAGTGCCATCAGTGTGTCTAAAACTCCTATATTCCACTCCAAGACCAAGCATATTCCCATAAAATATCATTTTCTGAGAGAGCAGGTCACCAATCATATCGTTCAGGTCAATTACGTTCCCACTACAGAACAAATTGCAAACATATTTACTAAACCCCTAGCCAAGAGACCATTTGAATATCTCAAACAAAAGCTGGGTGTCATCCCATCTCACATCTAAGAGAGTCCATCCTGTTAGGGGGAGTCTTGTATTGGTTGCATATCTGATACCTCCTAAAATTAATGCAACAGCTTAGGGGGAGCGTGTTTTCTTTGACATTGATGTCAAAGGGGGAGAAAAGAACAGGGGTGCCTTTCTTGCCATCAATGCCAAAGGGGGAGATTGTTGGCATGTTTTACAGACAGTGTATGCTTGTCATTGATGGCAAGTACAGCAGCAAAGATGGTAGCAAATGTCCAAAGGATTGTAGGCAAGTCATTGATGACAAGATCATAGTAAGCATCAATGAAAAACATGAACAAAGTAAGCTCAGGAGTAATTAGCGCAGAGTCGATCGTAGTGCCTAAGCTCAGGAGGAGAAGCATCAGTGATCGTTGGATCCCAGTTAAATTCCAGAAAGAAGGAAAACCGTCAGATCTGATTGTAAACAAGAAGAATGCATAGAAGAGGAGGACATATATGAGGCGTCATATCTGAGCGTAAGATCCGACCATCGTTGGATCAGGGAGAACCATCGCGAAGTGGTGAAATCATGAGAATATCTAGGTTGTAGGATCTGGGGTATCTACGAAGGATCAATAGCCATTAGATATGGTGAAGCTGCAAGGCGGATAAGTCCAAGAGTCATCCAACTCGCCAAAACTGTGAAGGAATCCTGGATGTCCATCGAGGATAGTCGTGGACCGTTGGATCAAGAGGATGCATGGTGAAAGATCAGAGCACCACAAAGACTCCATTTTGGAGTTTCGCAGGTCATGAAATTCAAAGGAAAGAGGTTCAAACTCGTGATATGTGAATTCACGAAAAGATTTGGACCTTTAGATCACCAAGAATTGTGGACCGTTGATCAGGCATAAAGAAGGTCTGTGATGTGTCGAAATCACGACAAGATCTGGATTGTTGGTTCCATAGGACACATGGTGAAATATCGTCATGTCGTTGACTGGAAAGTCAAAGGAATGGGGTTCCCTAACCTCTCAAATTTGTGATATGCAAAATCGCAAAACAATCTTAACCGTCAGATCGAGATTTGATCTGGACCATTGACCAGTCTCCATCTTGGAGTCTCGGCTATCGCGACTTGGAGTGATGAGAACCTTCATCTAAGGAACAGCGAGATGCGAGATCGTGGAAATATTAGGACCGTCGAATCACCAAGAACGTGGACCGTTGATCTAAGCTCCATCTCGGAGTTTCACCTATCGCGACTTGGAGTGACAAGAACCTCCATCTAATTAATTGTGAGATGTGAATTAACGATGAGATCTAGGCCATCAATACACCAAGATTCTGGATCGTTAATCTAAGATCCATCTCGGAGTCTTGCCTATCACGACTTGGAGTGATGAGAACCTCCATCTAAGGAACAGCGATATGCGAGATCATGAAAAGATCAGGACCATCGGATCACCAAGAACGTGGACCGTTGATCTGAGCTCCATCTCGGAGTTTCGCCTATCACGACTTGGAGTGACAAGAACCTCCATCTAAGGAATTGCGAGATGCAAATTCACGATGAGATCTGGACCATCAATACACCAAGATTTTGGACCGTTGATCTAAGCTCCATCTCGGAGTCTCACCTATCGTGACTTGGAGTGATGAGAACCTCCATCTAAGGAACAACGAGATGTGAATTCATGATGAGATTTGGACCGTCAATTCATCGAGATCGTGGACCATCAATCGGGGTCGATGAAGGTCATAAGTTTGAAAAAATACCGAAAAGGTGAAATGGATGTAGCCTGTGGTCACATCAGTGGAATATGGGGGAAGGAGCTAGTGCAGACAAGCTCCTTTTCGAAGTTTCAGGGATCACGACTAGGAGTGTCGAGACACTTGGTCACACGAATGCCAAATTGCCAAATGTCGAAATGCCAAAATGAATGCAAGATCCTATGGAGCCAATCTAATGGTGCAGGTGAATTTGAGTATGATCGGAGGGCTAATGTTTCTCTTCACAGTGTAACTGCTAGAAACCATTGTTGGTTTCTACCAGAAGACTTGAAGAGACTTTTATGTGATCACCAAAGGAGTTGAAGCATCTCCAAGCTTCTTCTAGTGAATGAAGACTATTCTTAGAGGGGATTGACAGATGGATGAGCATTGAAGTCTATAACTGAAATAGAAAGGATAAGCTTGAGTATGCCAGAGAAGACGAGTAGTCTCAACTGCTAGAGAGGCTAAGGATTCTCAGTTGAACACCCAGTGATGTTGGACAGGTAGTGGGAACCACCAGAGAAGCTGAAGAGTTGCAATGATCAGGTAGAGCACTCAATATGTGGAGGATATTGGTGCGGTGTGAGCATGCAGAGGAATTGAGCACATTTCATGCACAAGGTGCACAGAAGCTATAAGTACACAGTACAGAGAAGAGATGTGGTTGTGGTTGTGATGAGGGATTCAGGAGGGAAAAAGGAGGAGAGTACAGTAGCTGAAATGCAGAGAAAAAGAATGGTGGATCAAATGGAGATGGCACATAGTGTGTAACGTGAGAAGAACATAAAGTGTAAAGGATTGTGCAGAAGACACTGATGCAGACAGAGCAGCGCAGTATAGCAGAACAGTGATAAGTCTGGCAAGCCAATGATAAATATTGTATCACTGTAATAAGTTTCATTAGCAAAGATTTATATTTCTGGGTGGTAGGGAGGTGCAAGGGAGGACTGGTGTCCTCAGAGGTTCAAGTGGGAGCTTGAACACAGGGAGTTGGTGGTTCCTTTTAGTTGGTGCTAGAGAAACCAGGGAGTTGGTGCTTCCTTCTAGTTGGTGCTAGAGAAACCAGGGAGTTGGTGCTTCCTTCTAGTTGGTGTTAGAGAAACTAGGGAGTTGGTGCTTCCTTCTGGTTGGTGCTAGAGAATCCAGGGAATTGGTGCTTCCTTCTAGTGGGTGCTAGAGAAAAACAGAGAGTTGGTGCTCTCAGCAAGTTGGAGCTTGCAAAATAGAGGTTGTAGCCTCACAATGAGTTGGTGCTCGTATGTATGATAATGTAAAGAATGTAAATAATACTTATCATATAAAGAAGAAGATGTTTTTACCCTGTATGGGTTTCCTTGGGAAAATATTTGTCTCTGTGTTTCTCATATATGTGATTGATGCTAAATGTGCCATTGCTTATTTCCCTGCATTATTGTGATCATCATTAAGTGCCTTGTAAAGAATTTAAAAAAAGCATTATTGTTTAAGCACAGGAACAGCTGATTCACCCCCCCTCTCAGTTGTGCAACATGAGGAACGAGTGTCACAAACATACTAGTCCCAAGCGCAAGGAACACACTGATGCTAAGATCAAGGAAACATGTGCAGAAAAAGGACAATCAAGAAAATTCCTCCATGGGTCAAGGTGTCAAGACACAGAGGCAAAGTGCTACAAGGATTGCATATAAGGCATGCTTCAAAGGTTTAGTTGAGAGCCACATGGAGTCGGCATTAGGCCAAAGACATAGGAATGCAAATGTGATTAACAGGACACAATGATAACATCCTTCAATGTAATTTCAAATGAGCCCAGAGAAGGTAAGCTCGTTGGTTTTTCATTTTTAGAGAATCTAAAAAAGCGCAAAAGAAGACTCCACTGGGTTACCTTTTTCGAAGAAAGTCTAGTCGATTCGAAAAAGGGATAAATTAGCACCGAAAATACATCTATTCAAAACCATTTTAACGATTGTGATAAAGACAAGATTAGTCAGTAATATTTTCAATTTTAAGGAGACTCACAGTGAGACGAATCTCCCGAGGTGTACCATTTTCCTCCTTAATCTACAGGCCAAAAAAAAGGGGTAAAATTATGCCAGTAGATGTTTTTATGAACCAATTAACGAGTGTGAAAGAACAAGGTCACTCGGCGATCTTTTCAATTTTAAGGAGTCTGAAAAGAGCTTAACTATGGACTCTGTAATGGATATTCTTCTGGACCAGTTTAACGAGTGTGAAGAAACAAGTTCACTCGACGATCTTTTCATTTTTAGGGATTCTGTAAAGAGCTTAACTGTGGACTCCATGGGGGTTCCTTTGTCGTAAATTTAGTCCCTCGGGCTCGAAAAAGGGTTAAACTTATACCTAAGAATACTCTTCTAGCGAACCAAAATTCCTAGAGTATACCTTTGTTCGTACAATTAACCATCCAGACTGAAAAAGGGGTAAACTACCGTTGGACAGACGTGCCTTCAAACTTTAATTTGGCGAGCGTGAAGGGAAACAAGATCGCTCAAAAATATTTTCATGTTTAGACGGTTTAAAAAGGGATTAAAAGAAAACCCATTTGTTTTTTGGGAGTCCCGAGGGTGAGGCCAAGAGTGATAATGTATCAGACATGTGAAGGCTCAAACTCATAATCAATACAAGACTAAAAGGACTCCGAAGCATATAGTCATTAACAACGGCATGGACACCAAAATGCAACCAGGATCTACCTAGGGCATCCATGTGAGGGTAGGTTGTACCACTAAATTACAACACTTCTAGAGAAGGAATGACAGTTCTGTGTCACAATTTGGTGGGGTCGATCCTATGGTAAAGCGAAAAAGACAACGAGGTGCAACAAGTGGAGGTGAAATCCTAACTTAAAAGCACAAAGTTGGAAAAAAGGACTTTTCACCAAAGGACCATAAAAGTGCCCCAACTCCTCAAAAGTTCTCCAAACCAAAAGTAAAGTGTATCGTAACATCCAATGAGAAGCTCAAGAACCACGTTACGTGATTTTCAAGCCAGAAAAAATGACAACGAGGGTCAAAAAATGACAAAAAGAGCCAAAAAAGTCTATAAATAGAGGCTGGTAGCTCATTATCACCATTACAAATTGAGAATTGACCAAAAATCCAAAAACACCCCTTTGTGAAATAAGTTGATTTTGGGAGCTTTAGTGGATGAAACAAACTTCCGCTTGGACCAAGTAAGTACAAACTAGTCCCTCTTGCATTCCCAATTTCCTTTTTTCCATTTCTTTTTGTTTTTTGGAGGGGATCACACCTTTAAAAAGGTCGGCCCTGTGATTATGCGGGTTGTACAAGCACAGCTCGCATATGCACGCGGGCAGTGAAAATTCTACCTGCGTACATACGCGACTGTCCTTAATACAGCCCGCGTACATCTTCAAACATATGAAAATTTTGAAAATGCATCATTTGACTCTCCTTTGAACTTGTCATTTTGTAGGATGTATTTCCATTGGAGAGAGAGAGAGAGAGAGCATGAGGACATTGATTCAATGGTCAAGGAAGACCCTGTTGTTGTCACCACATTAAAACAATGTGGGTTGTGGAAATTCTTTCGGTGTCCACTAATGTAGGCACAACCCAGGCTGTTGAATGCCTTGGTGGATTACTAGCACCCAGATGTAGAGGATTTCATGCTCGAGGGGCAGTCGTTGACTCCAACGAATGAAGATATTTATTTTTTGACTCGCCTCTCAAGGAGAGGGGAACCAGTAAACCTTCATGCTTTTACCTCTAGGCCTCACAACATTTTCGAGTTGATCGAACAACACTGTGAGGTCAGAACAGATAAATTTGGTTCCCGGGTACCGATCCACAAAATCACCAACCTATCATTGAAAGTGATAGTTTTACTTATTGGGCAGATCACTAGATCTGTGGCTTTACATCAGGCCTCCTAGGCGCATATGCATTGCACAGTACAGTGCTTAAATGCATGAGTGTTCGATTGGAGTACAACCATGCTAGAGTTCATGAAGAGATAGCTCACAAAGTGTCGTGGGTGGAACAAAAAGAACTTCGGGTTCATTACTATTCTTTTCTCTTTCTTCTTCGAGAGGGTACCTAGTCTTAGTACCCGAGAGACTATACGGGGGCATGTGGCCTCCTTCCCAGCAGTGTACAGGTGGGCAGCATTGCTGCCATGAAAGGGGGGAGGGAGGACCATCGAGGCCTTCGATGATATGTTTTTTGACTGGTGGTCTCTGTAGAGTCTAGCTATAGAGGACTACCCCTATGTTGGGATCAACTTCTACAGAGACCCTGACATGCCAGTACCTCTCGAAGCAGAGTGAGGGGAATTAGGTACATTTTTCTTTAAAAGTTTTTTAATTTTTTATTTCTTTCATATATATCATTTTTTATGTGTACCAAAGCACTTGGAAAATATGTATATGTTATGTACAGATGTGGGACCAGTGCGTCCAATTGATTTTGCACAGAGCAGGCGTCGTCCATAACCAGAGGCAACAGCAATAGCCGTTGGACCAGTAGCAGTAGCAGGTGTACCTCCAGCTGGAGAGGTTGAGAGAGTTTTGAGACAAGTGGAGAGTAACCTATCCACACTCACTCGTACTATGCCTATGCCTGAGATCGAGGATCCCCTGCCATCTATGAAGCCTCATGTTGTTTGGGTGCCACGGACCTGGGTCCATCTATTTTGGCATTTGGCAAATGCTTTATTCCACTATGGCAGGGCCCACCGGCCTCGTGCTTATCTTAGGGTGGACCATTTTTGTGCCGGGGGCACTCTTTGTATATTTTTGAGGGCATAAGCCCTGTGTTATATACCAGACTCGTTATTTTTTAAGGCGCTTGTGCCCACCTATGTACTCTGATACTTTTGATATATATATATATATATATATATATGTCTTATGGGTTACATTTATTTACAAATGTATTTACATGTGTATGTTTGTGATTTTTCTTTACATGTGTGCAATATGCCAATCTAATACTTGATTAGCTAGAGTATCTGTCATTTTATTCAATCTCCTAGGAACATGGATGTACGTAATGTAATCAAAACAATGTTCTAAGAGACGTACCCTAAGGAATCATCGATGTAATGTAGGATCGTAAACGCAGTAAACCCCATTTAACTGGGACACAAACAATTGTGCATCTAGGTAGACCCGGAGGTAAGAGATACCATGCGACAAGGTCTCATGAAGCAACTCTATTATTGCACTGTATTCAGCGACATTATTTGTGGTGTCACCTAAACAGATACCTCCAAAAGATAACAACTGGCCTTGAGGTGTGAAAATCACCCAAGCTGCAGAAGCAAGCCTCCGAGTGTGTTGGCTACAACCATCTGCAAATCCAATGAACATGTCTAATTCACTTGACATCTACCACAGTGAAAAGATGACATCAAAACGACACGTCCATAAGACCAAAATACAATAACTAAAAATGTATAAGAATTATACATATGTACAAGAAGTCACCCAAGGTGACCCACCTACGATTAATACTTCTTGAGGTAGATCCCATTTCTAGGCTCTGCCAAAGATTTCCCTTTAAATTCAACCAGATGATAAGCACCCTTCTTTAAAACTTCCTTCCCAGTGAATGATCTGAACCACATGGGTTTGAACTTGCCTGCCCCTAGGAGATCCTTATCTTAGTCATAGACCAGGACAAGGTCACCTTCATAGAAAATCCAAGGATGAATGGACCAATCATACTGACACCTGAATCGTTTCTTGTGAGCCTCGTTAGCTAAGGCTACATCACATCATTTCTCATCGAGTTGCTCGAGATATAATAAGTGTTCCTCAAGTGGTAAAGTGTCTGGAAATAACTATACTGCTAACTTAAGAGATGGGATCTGGCATTCTATAGGCAAGACTTCTTCCAACCCATAAACAAGTTGTAAAGGTGAGAAACCAGTGGCAATCTTTACAGACGTTCAGTAGGCCAACAACACCTATTATAACATCAAATGCCAATTTGACTTGGCCGAATTGATTGTGCACTTTAGACTGGTCTTGAGCGACTTATTCACAGCTTCCACTTGACCATTCGCTTGTGGGTAGTAAGGTGATGAGTGTTCTTGCCTCAACCCAAGATTTGATGTTAATTCAGACATCATTTTTTTCTAAAAGTGATTGCCATGGTCAATGACAATCTCTTTCAGGACGCCGAACCTTGCTATTATCTAATTAAACAAGAAGAGAGTTGTTCTCTCTCCATCTTCCTTGAATATCGGCATAACTTCGACCCACTTGGTAAAGTAGTCTACTGTTATGATGATATAGTGGTGGCCCCTAGATGAGGGAGGGTGGCATGTAGTATAATCAATCCCCCACTTGGTGAAGGGGCCAACTATGATGACGGGAAACATGGGAGCAGGATGTGCCCTCATCTTTCCTGAGAAGATCTGACATGGGTGGCACTTCTTGACTGATTCAACACAATCTTTGATTAATGTCGGCCAATAGTAATCGACTCATAGAATCTTTTGGGTTGTTGCCAACCCAGAAAAATGACCACCACATGCTCCAGTGTGGCAGTTGTTAAGCATGAGTTATGCTTCTTCGTGGGTGAGACATTGACGAAGGATGAAATATATACCTCGACGATACAAAGTGTCTTCTAGAATAAGATAATGTTTTGCTTAATGGTGTATACGTCGACGCTCATCACAAGAGGCAGAAGCAAGGCACTTCAAAGTCTAGAGATATACTAGTATATCTCCATACCATGGATCTAAATATGCGATCAAAAACATATCTCCTTTAATAGGTGACTCTTCAGGTATAACATCACCTGACTCAACCAAAAGTTCTGAGATGAGTTTTGCAAAGACCAATGACTTTTTGGATTTCGCCGAAACAAAATCCAAGTCAAATTCCTAGAGGATAACTATCCATCTACTGATATTTCCATCGATTACACATCATGTCAACACATATTGGAATGGATTCACAATGAAAATGATGGTGGTCTTGCAAAACAGGATATAGTGATGGAACCTTTGGACAGCATGAACTGTTGCAAATGCAAGTTTCTCAACATGGGAGTAGTTGAGTTCTGGTCCAACTAGGCCTCAGCTCAGGTAATAAATCACGTGCTCTTCAATCAAATCATCCTCTTGAACCAAGACCATGTCAATGGTCAACTTTGCAACAACCAAATACAATAAGAAATATTTATTATAATTGGGTGGCCGAAGTAGTGGGGAAGACATGAGGGTGCATTTCAATGCTTCGAAAGAGTGTTGAGCAGCTTCGTCCCAATGGAAAGGAACATCCTTCTTTAGTAAACGCATGAACCCTTTTGTGATCTCAACATAGTTTGCGATGAAACGCCGTAAAAATTTCCCTTTTCCCTATAAACTCTAAAGATGAGGGACTGTGCACGGGGGAGGCAATTGAACTATCACCTCAACCTTTAAAGGATCAACCATGATCCCTGTTGTCAAAACTATGAAACCTAACATATGACATGACGTCACACAAAAACTACATTTGTTTGGATTCAAGCGAATCTGATAGTAGTGACGTCGCCCAAAGATAAGTCGAAGGTGTGTGGGATGATCAGATCTCTTACGATATCGTGATGCTAAATCATCCAAATAAGCCTTGACTAGGTGTTTGAGATCGTGGAAAGAAAAAGACATGGCCTGCTGAAAAGTGGCTCCAGCATTCTTCAAGCCAAAAGTCATCTTGCGATAAGAAAATGTACCCCACAAACAGGTAAAAGTTGTTTTATGTTGGTCCTTGGGTTTGATCTATATCTAATTGTATCTTGAGAAACCATCCATGAAAGAAAAGAACTCACAGTCTGCGCATTCATTGACAATATGGTCAATAAATGGAGTGGGGAAATTATCCTTTGGACATGCCTTGTTCAAATCATGGAAGTTCGTACATATGTGAATCGTACACTATTTTTTGTTAATTGGAACAAGATTCGACACCCATTGATTCAATTGGTCGGGGTAGATGAAACCAACTTTTGGTAGTTTCTCTACTTCAGCCTTAATAGTTGTTGCTTTCTGAGGATTAACCAGACGAAGCTTCTGCAGAAATGGCTTGGCGCCAGGGTAAGTTGTGATTTCATGTTCAATGATTATTGGATCAATAATTGGCATTTCCACGTAAGACCAGGCAAAAACGTTGTGGAATTCTTTAAATAAATCTGTATAGATTTGAATCTCCTCAGGGGAACAGTCTGCTCCGATGAAGACATTCTCCACTATGTTAGGGGTTCTAGAGATATCAATAGGTATCATTTTAGTGATGGTTTCCATATTACCCTTGGAGTAAACTACGTGCATAGTCAGAGGGTTAATAGGAAAAGACCTATCTCCAATCATAGTCAACACAAATTCTCCTGCCTCTATTCTTCCTAAATCTGGGAGGAAGTATGATCTGTGATGGAGATCATCCCAGGGTCTTTTTAGACCAGTCAACGCCTCTAAAATTTCCTCGTCGAAGGGAAATACCAAGTCTAAGGAATCGTTAGTGGCAAGGGAACCTTGAGCCCATGTAGGCTCGAGAAATGGATCTAACTCCGGTGCGGGAGTCGGATCAGGGTCAGTTGAAGCTTGCTGGACTATAGAGTACGCAACTTCTATCACAGACAAGGGCATGGACATGCCATGGTGCCCTGTCCCTTCCATCATGGTTGATGGAGAAGGAAGGATCCATGAATCATTAAAGTAAGTCGTGCGGAACAATGAAACTGAAAAATATTTCATCCTTAGGTTGGTTAGGGACAACTGATATCATTTTGACATCGCCAGAAGGAGGTGGGTAATTGAAAGTACCCATGAGAGGTGGGCACAAACCAACCCCCATGTTTATGACACCAGGTTGTGGGTTATCAATCATCGGGACCATGGATGCCCTTGATGAAGGGTCAGGTCTAGAGAAAGACAATTGATCAATGGTCACGATTCAGCCCTCATGTGGAAACAACAAGACCCAAAAAAATGTTGTGACCACTGCATGCATGGCATATGTCCAACTCCTTCCTAACAGGAGGTTGTAGTCGAGAGGTGCATCAACTACTTCAACTTTGATGCACATGGTCTTCCCTCCTTACTACATGGGGAAAGAGGGAATGATTCCATGTGGTCTGAAAGAACGACCATCAAAATCCATGAGAAGAGTAGGTGAAGGAGATAGAACGAGTTGGCCAATGGCCTTCCAACACACCAACGACATCACACATGTTGAGGCACCCTCATCAACCACCGTATGAAAAATATTTCGGGTAGACGATTTCATGGGGTGAGCCACTACTATATGAAATGCGACGTGGTATGGGAGATGAGGTTTCAAGTCAATTGTATCAAGCATGGTATTTCATGGATTACATGTCTCGGTGGATCCTAAGGTAGCTAACATATCCTTTCTCTGTGAAGGGAAGCTATGAAGGACCTCCAAAGCAGACATCGCGCAACGGGTTTGTGACAAATCCTCCACCACAGAGAAGTTTTGGGTGTCCCTTGCATTTGGATTATGTGAAGCTTTCTTGAACGCCCCTTTCAGGATGTGTGTCCTTGTTTCACCCATCGTTCTCTTGATCTGGAGAGGAACAGATGGGTTTTCAGCTTCTTTGCCCTTTTCGGTAGTACTTTGTGTTTCGTAATCTTGTGCCCTAGTAGCTATGTGGGCTTCACCTTTCAACATATAGACGTTCAAAGTCGAGGGATTTCTAGACAATGAAGGGGGTCCCTGACTGCCCCCATCCATGTTCACAGAGGCTTGAGTTAAATTTTTCCCATCATAAAATGGGTTCGTTAAAACTTTAGGCTGCTACTGCACCAATAAATTTTGGGCCTCCGCAAGTCGAGAGCATAGGTGAGTTAGGTGATCTTCCTCACAAAGGTTGCACAGATACTTTGACTTCTTTCTCTCTATGTTTCCCCTGCCATCATTATTGGTGTGTTTCTTATCCCCCTTACCCTTCTTTTGCTATTTTTTCTTCCCTTCGGCATGTTGACTGGCCTTTGGGTTTGTCAATTGCACATTGTGTACATCCGACGTCTGAGTAGGGGGGGTAGTTGAACTCGGAGTTGGGTTGGCCACTATATCCTGTATTGACAATTGTTGCAATTGGTTTAACATTGGATCAGTGGGCTTTGCTTGTGCTTAACCAACAATGTCGTCAGCATGTGATCCAGACTTATGTCTGGTCTTATCAAGAATATATCATGGTACATCTGTAAAAACTTTGTAAAGAAAACCAGACTAAGAATAAATCATCTCTAGTTGTTGAGCTCTCATTATTGCTTCTTCCTCTGAAAATACCCCCGATGTTGCTATGTCCTTGGATAGTTGGGGTACCAAACACTTAAGGAACCATTCCAGCAGGAATTCTAGTGGAATTGGTACTTTAATCAAACTCTTTCAACGTCGCCATTCTCGAATGTGATCAGAGATATGGTCAGCCTTTGTCTACTCAAAGTTGGCCAACAATTATGTGTCGGCATCATATCTCACATGTAATTGAAAATGGCTTAAGAAAACCATATCCAATTCACCAAAAGTAGAGTATCTTGAGCGGTCGAGCTCGATGTACCATTTCCCAGCACTCCCAATAAGAGTGTGTTGAAACAGATGCAACTGAATGGAGTCGTCCCTCAAAGAATTGGACGAGAACCATAGATTAAATGTGGTCACATGATCATCTAGATATTCATTAGGATTTACTTCTAACTTTGGAATGTCTAAGGGAAACTTGGTCAGCATGGCAGGCCAACGTGGATTGTGACAGATTAGGTTATTCAATAAACTTGACAAGTCTGGAAAATGCAAAGTTGCCAGAAATAGTAGCTTAGGTTGTTGAGTATGTACAGGAGGATAGGAGCCTGGGATTTGGCTGGCACTAGGTTGCCAAGAAAATTTAGGTTGTTGGCCTAGGTTCTAGTAAAAAGCATGGCCTAAGCCGGCATTTGGATGTTGCGCTTGTTGAGACATCATTAGCTGACTCCTGTAGTAGGACGTTGAGGGCTAAGAAGGGATTTCTCCCAACGTAGTGCTCCAAAGGTTCTAGAAAGGGTTTCCCCTTGCCGATCTGACGGGCATAGGTCATGAGCCTTACCTGGGTTTCTATTGACCATGGAAAGGGTTTCCCCCAATCGGCATCCCTAACTAGGGAACTGATCCATGCCACAGATTCCAAGTTCCTTGA
>ML808025.1:368153-387996 GCA_009831015.1 Picea engelmannii
TTAACATTAGGGCCGACCTGACACTTTCTTATTTTGTAATTATTTTCTTTAATTATCTTCAGGGCCTACATGTACTTCCTTCTTCAATTCACTTTATCATCTTCAAAAATTCATTTCTCCTCAACCATGAGGATCCATGTGACGTGCCACATACCACCAGAAACAACATGATGTATACTATCCATCCATGGGTGTTTTATCTACATGTGCATTTTCCTTCATGTCCAAATACCTTCATCAATATTGCAGTCCAAAACCCATGACTAGGGTTGACATCAATGACAACAATCAATATTCCAACACTAAGAACCAAACATCTTCCCCAAGAGCTTTAAAGTAAGTTTCCATTCTATTTTTCCAGTATTCAAAATTGCTTCCATCAAATGGTGGAATCCCATTTGGAATGTTACCTTCCATTTCTGCATAGGATCTTCCTTCCAGTGGTTAAACTGTACTGAAGGTAACCCGCTCTGATACCAATTGTTGATACTGAGAGGGGGGTGAATCAGCATCAAGTACAATTTAAAACATTTTTAACTTTATACTTAAATCATTCAATTATATCCAATGAGCAATGAACAATAGTATAAGAGTTATACCAATACACCATGCACAATATATGAGAAATAATCAATAGTTATTGTTCAAGGGAAGTAATGACTTCCAGAGGTAGCTACAGCTTCCAAATGTAAAGGGATGGATAAACCTTCAAGAGGAAGACACAATCCTCCAATATCAAGATATATTTGAACTCTTCGTACTTGCTCCTTCCTTCCATCCAAGAATATATGAGAGATAATAAAACTTTACATTAAATCATCACCATCAACCTATCATCACATAGAACCTGATAATGCTTCCTGAGACTTCTTCAATTTTTGAAATTCTTAAATTATTGGAGTACTATTATCATGTAGATAACATTACTCAATGTATTCTCTAAAACTCCTCCAAGTTTCACTCCTTGAATCCTCCTCAAAAAGAAGTTATAGAAGGAATGGTAGACTTTATTCAATTCTGATCTATTCAAGAGAGTGAACTTGCACAAAATTCCTCGCGCTCAATATTTAACATCTGATTCTGAAACTTGCACACAAGAAACTACAGTCCGTACCCTTTCCAATGAAATTTTTCCCATGTCATTTGGATTCTCTATGAATAATTTATGACTATTTTACCCAGAACACCTGTTTATTGACTAGCTTCAAGACTGGTCACAAACCCTATCTTCCACAAAGTGTATCTCCACAATTATAGCGAATCAAGAGCTGAAATTTTTACCATAGGTACCTTGATATGTATTCTCAATACCATAGAAATTTCACCATATGAATCATTCTAGAAAAATATTTATAGAAAAAATGGTAAGATGACTTGAAAATAACATACCTTAGAACACATCACCAAAAGACTTCATCCTCCCTTGAAATTTGGCATTCTTTACTTCTAATTTCCTCTGAAATTCAACTTGTATCAAATGAATGTATAATGGTGTGTATTTATACCATTTATGTCACTTCCTTTTAAAATTAGGACCGACCTGACACTTTCTTATTTTGTAATTCTTTTCTTTAATTATCTTTAGGGCCTACATGTACTTCCTTCTTCAATTCAGTTTGTCATCTTCAAAAATTCATTTCTACTCAACCATGAGGATCCATGTGACGTGCCACATACCACTAGAAACAACATGATGTATACTATCCATCCGTGGGTGTTTTATATGCATGTGCATTTTCCTTCATGTCCAAATACCTTCATCAATCTTGCGGTCCAAAACCCATGACTAGGGTTGACATCAATGACAACAACCAATCTTCCAACAATTTTCAGTGTATCTTTTGTATTTGGGTACCTAACATGGCCTCATTGTCGAGACCCATTCTATATTTTCACCATAGTGATGTTCACACACACCTAGGATTTCTTTTTCCTAAGGTTTTTCCTTGTTTATTAGTCATAATTAGTCATTATCTAGTCTCCTATATTTTAGGGGAGAATATTCCACCTCGAGAATATTCTCTTTCAATTGACACTTCAATTTAACTAGTTGAGTTGAGTTTAGATGTTGCATTGGTTTTATCACCATGCAGCATTGGGATCATCACCATGCTAATTCAACCTTGCCTTGGGATCATCACCAAACTGGTGCATTAGCCTTGATTCCCTGAGTTAACTCCTCACTACTCTTTGTTCAGTCAGTTAATTGAAGACTAGTTGACTAATTAACTCAACTAGGTGGCAATTCACTTTCGTAACTGCTCGAGAGACTAGACTAGGTGGCAGTTGACTCCCGAAACTGTTGGTGTGTGTCCAAATCACTCTATACCACCACTATGGTGCATTGGTTCACCTCCAATGTGAACTCATTGAGTCATACAACGTATATCATGTGTAAATTATTCATTATTCACAACAGTTAATGAGAATTCTTTCATTCTTTCTCTCCTTCTTCTTCTTTCTCCAATTTTCTCTACAAATGTGTGTATTATTGTTTAGCTAGATCTATTATGTGCAAGTTCAACACATTTACACATGGAAGGAAAAGATTTTGTTGTATCCCAGCTCTCTAAAGAGGTAGATGAAGAGGATTCGTATGTAAATAAAGTAGTTGTGCATAACTTTAGATACCCTATAAAAAAAACCTTCGTTTTATATTTCTGTAAAGATTATAGATAAGATTGCCCATTGTTGCCTCAATGATGGTAGTTTGGGCCCAAGTATAATTTCAAAGATTATTATGGAAGATCTAGGCTTGTCTTGTACAAATGAAAATGCCAGAAGCATGCTCTCTTATAATAGTCTACAACAAACAAACATAGGTGAAATTAAGGATGTGACCTTGGTTTTGTGCATGCACCCTGAAAATAGGACAACCCTTAATATTCAAGTAATCAATATGCCAGTAAGAAACTACTCGATCATCCTAGGAAGATATTGGAAATCTTTGATGGGTGGATACCTCTCACTCGACGGGACACACTTATCTGTTCCTCGGAATGGAAAAAACATCATAGTCCTTAGAGAGGGAATAATTTCACCTTACATAGAAATTTTCCCATAGCCTAATGTGAATTATATCGAGGAGGACTTAGGAGTGTATTCCATCTTTTTTGATGAGGACAACACTCCCTTCGAACAAATCGACTTAGACAGAGGTATGTGGCATATGTAGTTTGATGGTTCATGCTCCAATGAAGGAAACAAAGTTGGTATTATCTTGTACTCTCCTATGGGGAAAATTCATAATTTTTCTTATAGGTTAGAGTTTTCTTGCCCAAACAATGTCATTGAATTTGAAGCATTACTATTAGGCATTGAAAACGCCTATAATCTGGGTTGTGGTCACCTTATAGTTTTTGGGCATTCTAAGCTTGTTGTGAACCTTGTACGTAAGATATACTCTACTAGCAACAAGGTGATGAAACTCTACACCCAAACTGTTTGGGCACTTATCTCAAACCTTTTATCTTTTAACATCACTCATGTTAAAAGGGAATTGAACTCAATGGCTTATCGGTAAGTTTTTTTTGCAACCTCTCCTAATCGACAACTTCTACCACAAAGACCTGATTGTACTTTTTAGTCTCTGTATCATCCATGTATCCCTAACAAATATAGAATCATGGAAGGTCTTCCCTAGTGATGAGAGCATATGTGATTTCATTCAAAATGAACCTTATAAGCCTAACGAAATTATATCAATGGAATATAACAAGATTCCTAAGGGCTTGACTCCTCTAGAAAATTCATTTTCATCGAGTGATGTAGGAAACAAATAAAAACATAAAGAAGAGGAGTCGAAAAGGAAAGTGGGTGAAACCATTTCCTTGAACATTGGAACACTCGAGTCTCCAAAGAGTGTTAAAATAGGTGCCCAATGTTCTCATGAAGAAAAATTGAAATTCGCCAGACTGCTTGGTGAATTTCAAGATATTTTTGCTTGGTCTTATGAGGATCTTCGTGGTTTTGATCCTACTCTTATACAGCATGTAATTCCTATCAAGGAGGGCATAAAACCAATTAGTAAAAAACAAAGACATATTAACCCTGCACTAGAAGAAACTATTCGAAAGGAGTTGGAAAAACTCTTGAAGGCTGGGATTATATTTTCAGTTAAGTATTCATAATGGGTTTCTAATTTGGTTCTCGTTTGGAAAACAACTGGTCAAATCATATTATACATATATTTTCATGCATTAAATCGGGCTAATATAAAATATCACTTTCCTCTCCCTAATATGGAAATGCTTTTACAGCAAGTTGCAAGGTCACATATGATGTCCTTACTTGACGGTTTCTCCGATTACAATCAAATCAAGGTAAAAAAGGAAGATAAATATAAAACCAATTTTATTACTCGTTGGGGGACTTTTTCTTATGAACATGTGCCTTTTGGCTTATCCAATGTAGGTGTCACTTTTCAAATGGCTATGCAAATAGATTTTGACGATTTGATCGACAATATTATTCAGATCTATCTTGAGGACTTAACTGTGTACTTCAAAAACCGATCAGATCATTTTGATCATCTTAAAATAATTTTCATGCGATGCAGGAAATTTGACATTTCTCTAAATCCTTCTAAGTCTATTTTCGACGTTACCAAGGGAAATATCCTTGGACACATTGTCTTTGATTTGGGAATAAGTATTGATCCTAAAAGGATTGTTGTTATCCTAAATTTTCCTACTCCCGCTTCCAAAAAGGAGGTTCAAGATTTTATGGGGGTTATTAACTTTGCATGTAGGTTTGTTCCTGATTTTGTTGTAATAGTCAAGCCAATTCATAATTTGCTTAAGCAAGATCGTTCCTTTTCTTTGACAAATGATGTCAAAAATGATTTTGTAGGGATCAAGAAAGCAATTAGTTCTGCACTGGTTATGGCGAAGCCAAATTTTGAGAAATAATTTATGATATATATCGATGCCATAGAGGAAGCAGTTTCTTATATCCTCATGAAAGGTGATGACCAAGGTAACGAAAAACCAGTGGCTTACATGAGTCAAATCTTGTCTGATGATGAGTTTAAATATTCTTTTATTGAAAAACATGCTTTCGCTCTTGTTAAAGATGTTGAAACAATTTTCCACTTCATCTTAGGTAAGCATACATTGGTAAAAGTCCCTTTACCCATTGTCAAGTTTTTGCTCTCACAGACTTATCTTTTAGGGAAGATTGCACATTGTCTTGCCAAGATCTAGGAGCATGATTTAATTATCGTGACTTCTACCACCATCAAGGGACATGACTTAGCCCTTCACTTAGCTCAACATGTTGAGACTAGTGAAGAAATTGATGAATAGGATAGTTCCCTATCAACACTGTTCTACATTGATAATCAAATCCTTCCTGTATCTGAACATCCTTGGTATAAAAATTTGGTTTACTATTGGCAAAATAAAATATGTCCAGATAACCTAGACACTCATTAAAGAAGAAGGCTATGTCTCAAATCTACTAGATATGTCATTATAGGAGACTTCTTATTTAGAATATCTCATGATGGCATGTTGCTTCGTTCTTTAAACAATGAGGAAGCACAGAAACTATTGCAAGAAACTCATGGTTCTTCAAATTCTGTTATTCATGTAGGAGGTCATTTTTCTGCTAAAAATATTGCTTTTAATATTATCAGGAAAGGATACTATTGGCCTCCAATCTTTCGTGGTTCTTATGTTTTTTAGAGATCTTGTGACAAGTGCCAGAAATTTGGTGGGAAAAAACGTCTTTCAGCCATGTCGTTACAACCTGTCCTCCCGAACTTTCCTTTTTCAAAATGGGGTTTGGAATTTATTGGTCCTATTAAACCTTTATCTTCAGCAAGACAAGTCTTTATCTTGGCAGCCACAGACTATTTTACAAAATGGGCTGAAGTTGTCCCACTTAAACATTCGACAGATGATCAGGTGATTTATTTCCTTGAATATAATATTTTTTCCAGATTTGGTCTTCCTTTGGAAATTATTACAGAAACTGGTCCCGCTTTTATTTCTACTAAGCTAACCCAATTTTTAGCTAAGTTGGGGGTTAAACATTTTACCTCATCATCTTATTACCCCAAGGGAATGGGTAGGTTGAGTCTACCAACAAGAATCTGGTGAGAATTGTCAAAAGGCTCATCGAAGATAAGCCTCGTCAATGGCACACTCTCCTCACTTACGCCCTTTGGGAAGATAGAACTACCACCAAGGTGAGCACTGGTTGCACTCCTTTCCAGCTTTTTTATGGCCAAGAAGCCATTATGCCTACTGAGTTGGAACTTTCTTTCTTAAGGTTAATGCTACAGGTCGAAGAATTAAATTCTTCTGATATTTCACAAAGGATGAATGCACTCGTGGATTTAGAGAAAAGGACATTTTCCTTGGGTAATATAAAAACAAGACAACAAACTGTTAAAAAATATTTCAACAAGAGTGTCAAAAATCTAAAATTTAAAATCAATGAGAAAGTATTGATGTGGGATTTAGCTCATGCTGATAGGGGAAGACATTCAAAGTTTCAAAAATTATGGTTGGGTCCCTTCATGATCTCCTTTGTCATGGGTGAAAACTCTTACATTCTAAAGGACTTACAAGAGCGATTGTTTTCCTACATCACTAATGGTTCCCAGTTAAAACATTGTGTGGAACCAATTTGAAAATTTTAATGTTGTTCAAAATGTTTTTGTATTTTAGTAGTTTTCAATTCTGCTTTCATTTTAGTAGTTTCCATTTCTTCTTTTTTCTGCTATTTCCATCTTTGTCATTTAATTTATGTTCACTCCAATTTTGTTGTTTCATTTCTGTTATGACATTTCTTGTTTTTGTTCTTTTGATTTCATTTTTTGTCAAAAATAAAGCGTTGGATCAGTTTTTCACAGTGACACTCCTACAAAGTATTGTTAATCAATAACAATCAATCTTACACGGTTGTTATGATGTTCCCCATGAAGGCATAATTGAATTTTTTATTTTATTTCATTGTTTTTTTATGAGATAGTTGGTTACACCCCGCTTCTACTTTCTGTTTCTTCATCCATTTTGAGATTCAGAAGGGCAAGTCCAAAAAAAAATTCTCCTTGAAATTAAGAGAAAATTTTAGTTGAATGATTATGATTACAGGGATAAACCCCCTCATACTTAACACTTTCCATGAGTTATTCCCAAATTCCCAGTCATATTTCCATTAAATCCACTCACTTCCCCCTGTTGCATAATCATTATGGTTTATATCTTCTTGATTTGATGTTACTTTGTCTATGAAACCAGATACACTGAGTTCTTAATCTGTTGGAAATAGATTTATTTGTGGAGTCGCCAATTTGTTGACGATTAAAAATGCAACGAGGAATTTCGCCCACAAAGTATTTCTTAAGACATATTATTTAAACTATGCTAATAATATAATACTAGTAGGTGGGACCCCCTTGTAGACTGGAGGCTCAAAGATAGACATATCACACATTTTTTGTTGTTGTTTCGACGTTGCTTACACAGTCCTACATGGTTGACAATGCAACCTTGGTTTTTTTTTACATAGTGACAGGTGGATGATGCATTTTATGAGATGATTTTGCAATTCAAAGCATTATTTTTTATGTTATGATGGGCATATATTACAGCTACTATGATTTAACCATGTCACAAATCATCGTGATCAACTACCTGGCTACATATATACAAGAAATAAGTTAGTGATAACATAACCAAAACAAAGAAAGAAAACTTATAAAAAAATTCCAAAGGGGAAAGGATCTATGTTTGAGCTATGTTAAGGATTATATGCAAATGGAAAAGTAAGTGATGTTAGTGTTAGTCCTAACTATGATATGCTTGGTTAGTGGCTATGCGATTTTCATTTGATTTATTTTGGGCATATATAACATTTCAATATATATGATATGGCATAGAACTTGGCAAGGTTAACGTGTTAATGTTTGGGTGGCACATTGGTTAAAGGATATTGTCACAGATTTCTTTTGTTTGGGCATTGAATACATTGTTTAATGGATTGGTGAATGTTGGTTTTCTTTTACTTCGAAATTGAATAGATAGGAGATGGAAGCGAAGTGCAGTAAATGCACGCCACTCCATACCCTCCCCATCGGCTATCACCCTAGTATTTTTCATTGTTGAATTTTAGTCTATTGGTGGTTAAGCTCCACATTTCAGGCTCTTGGGAAGAAGAAAGTTCAGCTAGCTCACCCTTTTAAGATCTTTGTTACAGGTATGGTTCTTTTTCACCCCATCCATGAATTATGCTCTGTGTATGAACAAACAATGGATCAATAATGCTTGGTTTTGTATGTTCCTGATAATTTCAACTATGTAAATGCATGTTATTTCTCTCTTATATGAATGTGTAATTGTTTCGGATTGCAATCAAAAGAATTGGTTTTTGTTTGAGTTGTGCATTCATTGGTTGCTTCGTTGGTTTAAAATCGTGGTGGGTCTTTGCAGATATTAAGTGAATGTGGTATTATCGCTCTGTATTAATGGTGGAGGGTTTCTTCTGTGTATTATCGTCAGTTGTTCCCTCACAATCATGAGTATAAACCTATCCAGTCGCATTCGAATTTCCATTCGATTGTTGTGTATTTTCTTCATACCAGATTCATGGCCATGGGCTCATTCTCATTGTCTTGGCACCAAAGTATCCCAATATCCAGTCTTAGGGTGTCCATAACGTTAATGAATATTGTTTGGTTGTTGGGTGATATAAGTTATACCTCGGTGTTATTCATCTTCATTGGTATTGATGTCAAATGGTTCGTCTCTTAAGGAAGTGAACTGAGAGGTTATATCTCTGTGTGTTCTTTGAATTACTTTCATTGTTTGGTTAACTTCGCCTCTCCTCCGCAAGCGTAAAACAAACTATGTGCACCAAATTTTTCTACCCTACCCATCGTTGTTTTCCTCTGTGGCTAACTGTTGTTCCATTTCCCAGACTGGGAGTTATAAAGAGACCATGTGGCTTACTATTGTGTCTGTATAGAAAGGGTTTTTTCATGTGGTTGATATGTCTCTGAGGACCTCCAGTTCTCTATGATATTCTTAAATGAGCACGCTCTTCATTGTCTCCTTTTATTTGTTTTCGACAGAGCCCAATTTTAAATCTCCAACTGTTCTTACTCCCTTCGGGCATCTTCTTGGTTGTCAAATATTGGTTTATCAAGTGGAGTGGTTATGGATTTTTTTCGTCGAGTCCCTATCTTGACTTTCTATGATTAAATTGATTGAAAAGTTACAATTGGGAACAGACAATAATATTCATTTGAGGGTTGTCTTCTTTTCGTTATGCTTCCACTCACTATGTTCTTACAACGTGGTCTTAATTGCAAATTGGAAACACCTGTGTGTTTTGCTAGGCTCAATCAGGGTTATAGTTAATTGTGGGTTTTATGGTGACTGTGTGCAATTGGTTATGTTCACCTTGCAGATATTATTGAATCATCGTGCATTTTATAAATGTTTACATCGACAATGATGAGGCTTGGGTTTTATGTTGACTATGGTTTCATTGAAAAATCTTATTGGTCGACTTGATGAAGACTGTGTGTAATCATGCATGTTTTGGAAGTCTGTTTGTATTTTAAAAAGGGACATGTGCATATTTTAATTGGGAAATGATTGTGAATTGGTATATAGTGAATGTTATTTTTATAGTGATGCATTATGGGATATAGGTGGAGCAATATTGTTGTGCGTTTTCTTTAAATTCTTAAAAGGAAAGAAAAGAAATCAAAGACCAAGCACTTTCTTAATAGTACTATTGAATGAAAAAAAAAATGATTATGAGTATGATTTCACAGACTGTTCTAAATTGAGAAGTTTTGGGAAATTTACATGTTGGAACAACCAACACTTTGATACACAGTAATTGTTGAAATGGTGTTGGTATTTTTTGGATTGATTTTAGTACAGATTTATGATTATTGATCACTTAATTTGTTTTATGAACAATAACCATTATCTCCCTACCATTCTCTCACTTTTCTGCACATTACAAATCCCCTCACATTCCTATATTCGGTATTCATGTGATGTTCTTAAAGTTAAATTATAATTAAGTGAAAACTTTGTATTATAGAAATTGAAGGATGACACAGATATGAGTTACAGTTGATTGTTTGATTATTTGTGGAGAAGTAATCATGATCTACCCCCTTTCATTTTATCACGTTTCTCTCAATACAACCCCTCAAATATCCTAGAACCCTTATTCACCCCCTACTCATTGACAAGTATTAAATTATTTTTATGGATTGGATTGCATGAGTCTGATGTGTTGATGAGATAAACTTTGTTTCATATTTAAAGAGATTTCATGTATGGTTTGTTGAAGAAACTAGTTGCTAATAAACGTTGCATACATGAATGATCTTCTTCAGCAGAGGAAGCCATGGTCGGAATAACAGGGGAGGAAGAAATTGGAACAAGGGCCCTAGAAGGCCAAGGTTTTCAATACATTTTGATGCAGATCCACAAGAGTTGAACCAGTTATTCCAAGCTAGAATTTTCAACTATATTGAACAAGGGGTGGTCCAAACTAGACCAGAAATGCCTCCTTTCCAACCCCCGCATGTCCTTGGTATCCAGTTACCCCTCATGTCTCAATACAACTTGAAGTCCCGGAAAATGACGGATGGCAAGAGATTGTCCACCCGATAGTCTTCCAACATTGTGGCTTGCCCAATTTGTCTCTACCTGCTCCTCCTCCATTGGTTAACCCAATTCTACAAGCTACCCTTGCACACTCACCTATACAGTCTTCCCATGCAAGGAAGAGGCTAAAAACGGAAGCCCACCATGCACCTAATAAAGGAAAAGTTGGTGTTGTCCCCTCCTCTCCCTCAAGTGACTTTGCCAAATCCGTTGCATCCTACATGCACTTGAGAGATGACTGCTCTCATGTTATCAGTGAGATCAATTATAAAGGCTCCACACAACCTAAGGCTAATTCATAGAAATCAAAGGGACATAGTAGCAACAAAGGGAAAATTGCCTCCCAAAGTGGAAAATATGGTTTTTTAGTGTATTTATTTATTGATTGTTGAGAACAGTTGACTGCTGAAGTTTTTGGACAGCACACTATATTTGGATATTTTGGATATTATATTTTTTGGATATGGTTTCAAATATCATTGATATTAATTTTCAAATTATGAGAATGATGATGGGAGCCACAAGGAGGGATGTGGTTGATTGATTGACTAGTTGTGTTTATGTTTGTTAAGAAACTAAAGGGAGTCACAAGGGTCCCACCTACTAGTAGTTCTTTATTAAAATAACCTTATTATTATTATATTAATTCTTCCCCTAAACTAAAAGTTAGTTGAGTTTTAGTTAACTTAACTGAAAGAGGTAGTTTAACTACTTCAACTAATTTTGATTGCTTAAAGGCAAAAAGAGAAGGAGGAACAAAGGAGAATATAATTTGAAAGCATACTAAGGTATGCTCTTGAGTTTAATTGAGATAGTTTAGTTTTCATCCATTATTTAATTCATTGAAAGCATAATTCTCTTTTATGACAGCAGGGTCCTATTGTAGACAGCAAGATTCAAGGCTGAATTACATCATTCGAACACTTGCTTTTCATAGGTGTTGATCTATCTTTGATAGTCTGTGTAGACTTGTTTGTTTATGAATTAAATTTAATGACTAATAAAGGATATTATGCAGAGTTGAGTGGGAAGCAATCTGTGGCAAGTTGACTCAGATTTTAAAGTTCAATTTTTTACTTTCTGTCAGAAGTCCTTTTGTATGGTTTTCATCAGGGACATCTAAGTCTGACTTTGGTCCAAACTTCCTTAGGGAATTTTGTAAAGGGAACGATTCTTTTGATTAATTGGAATGAAATAAGTGATTGATTTATGTCTCATCTGTGTTAATTATTGACTTGGTATTTTTTCTTCTGTCTCTACATTTACTTTTGCATCTGTTAGATTCATAAAATTACATAAATATTGAATTTTTCAGCAAAATTTTATTTATAAGACAAATCAGCCTAAGCCCTTGTAACCAATACTTGTGGATTAGGAAACAATTTTTGAGGCTATAAACATAGGGTGATATTCCCATCTATCTTGCATAAGCCAAGCAAAATCTGAAAATGCTTGAGTAAGATCATTTTATATCTTTTCCTCAACACTGTGCACAGGAAAGGCTTGGTGGGCCTGATGCATGCTCAATTAGTGGCAAACATGATGACAAGTATTTCAAACTCAAACCAGACATGCAATTATCTTTCAAGGAAAACATAAATAATTTGGCCTAAAGAATCAATCAAGAAATCCAATAAGGAAAACCATGTCATTAAACAGATGGGAAATCGACTTTATCAACCAGAAGAGGAAAAATTCAACGAAGGCATAGGGAATGAAAGAGGAGAGGCAGGGGTGCAGACCTAGGTTACAACATTAACCTTGTACAATATTTTACTGCAAACAAATTTTCAATAAAAGAACAAAAAAGATACAATGGAAAATACACACGTTACATAGAGATTTTTCCCCTGGAAACCCAAACCGAGAAAACCAACATATTATATATTCATTCATAGTGATACATTGTTTACAATACAATATACATATAGGATCCAACGACATCCAAAACCATAACCCAATGACCTGGGTTAGTCAACAACCCTAATTCCTTAACCAAAAATAGAAAACCATCAACAAAAAACCATGTGTCCAAAAACCACCCAACAATGGACATGAAAATTGAGGCAACATGAAAAGCGATCCAAAAAGGTGACATGTTTCCCATTGCAAAAAAAAAATATCTCGGGGGGCACTGCCCCTGAACCCCCCCTGCGTGCCTGACGCAATGTAGCAGCCACTAGAGCTAATCGTGCAAAGAATATAACACATACCCAACATTCTCCTACTTGTTTTCTTTGCATACAAGGGGTTACAGGGTTACAAAATCAACAATCCAAGGCAGGAATGCCTATGGATCCTCTACACCAAGAAAACTTCTCAGTGCTCACAGACTTTTTTAATGAATCTGAAACATTCTTCAAAGTGTCCACCTTCATCAACAACACTTTCTTTTCTTCAACCATGTCTCTCACAAAATGATATTGAATATCAATATGATTCGTCTTTGAATGATAAGTTGGGTTCTTCACCAGAAAAATTACACTCTGACTGTCAAAATCTATCCTTACAGCTTGTTGTACCAATCCAATACCTGAACATAATACTTATAACCATACTTATTCCTTAATTGCATGAGTGGCTTCCATGTATTCAACTTATGTAGTTGAAATTGACACTACAACCTGCCTTTTGCTCATCCAACTGATTTCTCCTCCAAACAAGTTAAACACATACCTGCTTGTAGATATCCTATGATCCAAATCTCTAGCCTAGTCTGCATCCACAAATCCATGTATGTCCAACACTATTTCCAATCTTGGACTTCCTTGGTAGCACAATCCATAGTTAKTAGTGCCACCTAAATACCTGAAAACCTTTTTTATTGTTGTCCAATACTCCTTCCCTGGTTTTGATATATACATGCTCAAAACTCCCACTGCATGTAAAATGTCCAGTCTAGTACAGACYAGTGAATACATCAAAGTCCCAACTGCACTCACATATGCAACACRAGACATGTCCTCCTCCTCTAAATATGTCTTGGGACACTGATCTGCAAAAACATTTACACCAATAGGAATAGGGACCTTGATCGGTTTACATTCCTACATTTTAAACCTCTACAATATTKTCTCGACATATTTTCTCTGATTTAACCAGAGTTTCCTCTTTTTCCAATCTCTTTTAATTTGCATGCCCAAAAGGAAATTTGAAACATCGATATCCTTCATGTCAAATTTAGAGRACAAAATAGTTTTCACATCCTYGATAATCTCCTTGTTGTTTCTTATCAACAACATGTCATCCACATAYAAGACCAAATAAATCAAATGATCACCAATTAATTTAAAATACACACAGTGATCCTCTTTKCTTCTTTTGAAGCAAAGTCCCAGCATACAAGTATCAAATKTTTGATACCACATATTTGGTGATTGTTTTAAACCATATRGGGATTGTTTCATCTTGMATACCAGCTCCTTCTTTCCCTTCACTGCAAATYCTTTTGGTTTCTTCATATAGATTTCTTCTTCCAGATCCCCCTGTAGGAATGTTTTCTTTGCATCCATATGTTCTACTTCAAAATAAAATGCAGGGGCAACAKATTGCTGGAGTTACTTCACACACACCTAGGATTTMTTTTTSSTAAGGTTTTTCCTTGTTTATTAGTCATAATTATTCATTATCCAGTCTCTTATATTTTAGGGGAGAATATTCCACCTGGAKAATATTCTCTTTCAGTTGACACTTCARTTTGACTAGTTGAGTTTAKATGTTGCATTGGTTTTATCACCATGCAAMATTGGGATMTTCACCATGATAATTCAAACTTGCCTTGGTATCATCACCAGAATGGAACATTACCCTTGATTCCATGAGTTAACTCCTCACTACTCTATGTTCAATTAGTTAACTRAAGACTAGTTGACTAGTTAACTCAACTAGGTGGCAGTTCACACTCGTAACTGCTTGAGAGACTAGACTGGGTGGAAGTTCACTCCCATAACTGTTGRTGTGTATAAATATCACTCTAGACCACCACTATGGTGCATTRKTTCTCCTCCAGTCCAAACTCATTGAGTTACACAGAGTATATCATGTGTAAATTATTCAKTATTCACAACGATTAATGAGAATTCTTTCATTCTTTCTCTCCTTCTTATTCTTTCTCCAATTGTCTCTGAAAATKTGTGTATTATTGTTTATCTAGATMTATTRTTTGTAGGTTCAACACATTTACATGGTATCAGAGCCAACAGACTGCYAAGCAAAATCTACACCAAAATGTTTTGCAAGTACAAAAGATTGAAGACAGTGGAAAGATGGAATTCCAAAAAGAATTMATTATTACACCTTACAACTATTTTGCATGGAAGGAGAAAATAGCCATACATCTCTGAACTAGAGGGTTGTACAGGTTAAAMTTRAATACAGATAMAGAACTGACATCAKCCATAGAAAAATCCAAGTATTTAAATCGCATGGATGAGGCGCTCGRAACAATTTGCAGTCTTATTTCTCCCGATCTCCTTTTTCACATATCTTCATATAAGACTCCCAATGAATCCTAGACCACCTTGGAAGGGATATTTTTAAAACATGATGATATGAGGGGACACATGATGGAGGTGGATCTACTCACATTGGATCCAAAAAGCTTCGATAATATCCCATATTGCTTTACAAAATTCAAGGATTTACTGTCGCAACTCAAAGCTTGTGGGGATGATAAATCGAAGGAGGAGAAACCAATGGTTCTCACCATTCTCTCCAAGCTTGGTCCTAAATTTTTTGTATTCGTATCCATATTCCATACTGTCATATTCGCCTCTGGATCCACCTAGAAGATGCCTTCTCTTGAGGACTTTATCGAATCCCTAACACAAGAGAAAACCAAGTTCATCAAAATGGGCACAATCAAAGGCCCAAGGGCGCATGCACTCATTGTGCATGATGGAAGCCACAAATATCAAAAATATAAAGATAAATATAAACAGAAATCGCATGCACATCCTAAGAAGAAAGGGTACACAAAAACCTTCACCGATGCCTCCGGATCCAAAGGGGAAAAGGAAAGAAAAGGGGAGAAATGCACATACTGTCAAAAAGGATTACATTCAGAATCTGCATGCATGCAAAAAAAAATAGATCTGATGTCTCAAATACTTCAGCAAAACAACCTTGGATATTGCATCCCCGAGGGTGAAAAGAAGAAGAAGCCAGAAGATCTGGATTCCAAGAAAGGAAATTCTAGCCATGCCTTGATTTCCATCAACTCCTCTCCTAATGCTTGGATCGTTGATTCAGGAGCATCACATCACATGGTTGCATCAAAATCAATATATTCTTCATTGGATGCATGCAAATTTTCTCCCATTCTGATGGGGGGAAATTCTTCTGTTGAAGTCACCAACAAAGGAAGGATTGAACTCACCAATGGAAGCTTCGAGAATGTGATGCATGTTCCCAAACTTTTTGTCAACCTTCTCTCCATGTATTAGATGACGAATTCCAGCACCGGAAAGAAATTCATATTCACACCAAACTCTGTGGACATATACAACATGCAAACCAACTCCAGGGTTGCTACCGGTGAGGTAAATCATCAGTCTAGATTATATACATTTTCTAAATTCATTGAACCTGATTCTTCTTTACTTCTTACTCATGTTGATGAAAGTAGTAGGATATGGCACGAAAGGTTTGGACATTTTAATTTCAGATACATGCAACATATTAGCAAGCACAGATTGGTTGATGGTCTACCAAACATCCATTTCTCCAAGGGAGTGTGTGAGGGATATGTTCTTGGAAAATACCCTCAAGAGAAATTCGACAAAGGAAAGTATTGGTGAGCTTCCGCACCTTTAGATCTTATCCACAGTGACCTTATGGGTCATTTTATGCATACATCCATTAGAAAAGCAAGCTTTGTTCTCATTTTTGTTGATTATTTCTCATGTTTTACAAGGATCTACTTTCTCAGGAAAAAATCTGAGGTCTTTGAACACCTCAAAGATTTCAAAGCCTTGGTTGAGACACAGTCTGGAAAGAAGATCAAAGTCCTCTGAACTAATAACGAGGGAGAGTATGTGAATCATGAGATCCACAATCTTTTCCATGAGGTATGGATTCAGTTGCAGCACACAGTTCCCTAGACTCCACAGCAAAATGAAGTTGTTGAGCAGAAAAACCGATCTCTAAAAGAGATGGCATCCTACATGTTGCATGCAAAGTCCCTACCACAGAGACTATGGGTCGAAGCACTTAATTCTAAAACATACATCCAAAACATATCTCCCCATAGATATGTCAAGGATAAGAACCCCTACGAGGCTTGGAGTGGCCTCAAACCGAAAGTGACCCACTTTTGCATTTTTGGCTCACGTGCATGGGCCCAGATTCCCTCTGAAAAGAGGAATGCACTTGATCCACAGATAATTGAGTGTTTTTTTGTTGGATACCTCAACGATGTGAAGGGATATCAGTTTATTGATATTTCCTCAGACCGACTCATCATTGAGCATAGTTTCCAATTCGAGGAAAGTGTCTCGCATGTACCTCAGCAGCCGCATGCAGACACCTTCACTCTTCCACCTGTTTGAGATGATGAGCATGCACATGACGACTCTTGTTCAGATGAAACTTATGATTTAGAGGAATTAGATGATTCAAATTCAGATTCAGTACAGTCAAATGCAGAGTCAAATCATCCAGATGCAGTTGCAGAGCTAGAGTCGAGGTCCAAGTGGGCAAAAACTACTCTTCAGGATGCAGGGGATCTCGTTGGTGATCCAGTCGACACTAGGAGGACTCAATATGATTTCATGGATCCTCCTGTTGCATTCAATTCCACTAAACCATTTCCCTCCAGGAAGTTTTTCTTGGTTCAGTCTTTAGATCCACATTATTATGGTGAGGCTACTAGAAATTGCTTTTGGGAATCCACCATGCAGGAGGAGTACAACTCCCTCCTCGATAACCAGACTTGGGATCCGGTTCCCCTTCTTTCTGGGAGGAAACTTGTCATATGCAGATGGGTCTACAGGACCAAGAGCGCAGCGGATGGACAGGTTAGCAGATACGAATCCAGGCTTGTCGCCAAAGGCTTTCAACAGGGGCATGGTATTGACTATGATAACACCTTCGCTCCAGTAGCAAAGATAGATTCTATACGATTGGAAATTTCCATTGTGGCATTCAAGGGATGGGAATTTCATCAAATCAACGTGAAGAATGAATTTCTTCATGGTGATCTCTCTGAGGAGATCTATATGGAGCAGCCCCAGGGATTTATTCAAGACTCATCTTTGGTCTGTCGACTGAAGAATTCACTTTATGGCCTCAAGTAGGATCCGAGGGCATGGTATGCCAAGATGGATTCCTACCTGTTGTCACAGAACTTTGTATGTTGTAAATTAGACCCGAATGTCTACATGCTCAAGATGGTTGATTCACTTCTACTTTTAGTTCTATATGTTTATGAATTGTTGATCACTGGGTTCTCGACGTCAGCGATTGTTGCAGTTAAGAGGATTCTACCTGACAGGTTTTTGATGACGAACATGGGTCCTCTACACTTCTTCCTTGGACTCGATATCAGTCAAGATGCATCAGGCATCAAACTTTCTCAGACCAAGTATGCATGAGATCTCCTTGAGAGATTTCACATGACAGACTGCAAGTCTGCTTGGACTTATTTCATATCAGTTTTCAAACTTGAGGATGGTGGGGAGACTCCATTGGTTGATAGCACACTGTACAGACAGCTAGTGGGGAATTTGTTGTATCTCACACACTTGAGACTATACCTCTCATACGTAGTTGGCAAAATTTCCAGCTTCATGTATGAGTTGCATGAGCTACATTGGAATTATGCAAAGTGTATCCTTCGATACATATAGGGCACCATCACCTTTGGGATTCATTATGCAGCAAAATCTACATTATATCTCATCGGGTTTATTGATTCTGACTGGGCTGGCGATAGCATTGATCACAAGTCCACATATGGTTACTCACTCAGTCTTGGTTCCGGGCCTATCTGTTGTTCAAGCAAGAAGCAATCTACCATTTCTCTATCTCCAGTCGAGGCAGAGTACATAGGGGTAGTTAACATAGCCATCCAGGATATGTGGCTACAACATTTTCTCACTAAGTTAGGCATTCGGTTTCATCGATCGATCGTCATCTGGTGTGACAACCAGAGAACTCTGAAGTTATACAAAGATCCATTTCAGAGGCAACGGACGAAGAACATCAAGATCCACATGCACTACATCTGGGACTTATTACACGAGGGGATCATTGACTTACAGTTCTATCCTTCAGCAAAGCAAATGGCAGACATCTTCATCAAGACCTTCACTGAGCAGAAGTTTCATTCTCTGTGAAGTCGTCCTCGAGTAAGGACACAATTGCCTAGCAACTATAGTTCTTCTTTTAAAATACATTTTACCTTGAGGGGGGGGTTTCCCATGAAGTTTTCCCTCTTTCCTCACATCCAGTGTATCTTTTATATTTTGGTACCTAACATGGCCTCGTTGTCGGGACCCATTCTTTATTTTCACCATAGTGATGTTCAGGGGGGGTGTTGGAGTTACTTCACACACACCTAAGATTTCTTTTTCCTAAGGTTTTTCCTTGTTTATTAGTCATAATTAGTCATTTTCCAGTCTTCTATATTTTAGGGGAGAATATTCCACCTGGAGAATATTCTCTTTTAGTTGACACTTCAGTTTGACTAGTTGAGTTGAGTTTAGATGTTGCATTGGTTTTGTCACCATGCAACATTGGGATCATCACCATGCTAATTAGACCTTACCTTGGTATCATCACCAGACTGGTGCATTACCCTTGATTCCCTTAGTTAACTCCTCACTACTCTATGTTTAGTCAGTTAACTGAAGACTAGTTGACTAGTTAACTCAACTAGGTGGCAGTTCACTCACGTAACTACTTGAGAGACTAGAATAGGTGGTAATTCACTTCCGTAACTACTGGTTTGTGTCCAGATCACTCTATAACACCACTATGGTGCATTTTTTCTCCTCCAGTGTGCACTCATTGAGTTATACAGAGTATATCATGTGTAAATTATTCATTATTCAGAACGGTTAATGAGAATTCTTTCATTCTTTCTCTCCTTCTTCTTCTTTCTCCAATTCTATCTGCAAATGTGTGTATTATTTTTTAGCTAGATCTATTTTGTGTAGGTTCAACACATTTACATAGATAACATAAATATTATAGAA
>ML808025.1:390791-402273 GCA_009831015.1 Picea engelmannii
ATATGGTCCCCATACATCTGTATGCACAAGCTCTAACATTTCACTATTCTTTTCATTTTCAACTCTAAGAAATTTGACTCTCTTATGTTTCCATAAACACAATGCTCACATAAATCCAAATCAATTTGTTTAAGATTTGGAAACAAATTTATTTTGTGAAGTATTTGCATCCCCTTCTCACTCATGTGTCCAAGCCTATGATTCCAAAGTGTTGTATCCACTCATGTAGAAGATAAAGAGATAGAAGAGTCAGTATTACCAGTACATAAATACAATGTACCTACCTTCTCTCATTTTTCTATCACCAGTGATCCTTTGGTGACCTTCCATGCATTATTTGTAAATATAGATATACAGCCTTCACTTTCCAACTACCCTGTTGAAATTAGATTTTTCTTTAGATCTGGAACATGTCTTACCTCTTTCAATGAAAATTGGTTTCCATTCTTTTGTTTTATTTTTACCTTACCCATTCCAACAATTTTTCATGGTGCATCATCACCCCCCAAATGAACCTGTCCAAAATCACCTAGAACATAATCTAGAAAATGTTTCCTATGGGGTGTGGCATGAAATGAATCCCATGAATATACTACCCAGGACTCAGAAATATTATCAACAGAAAGAATCAAAGCATCTTGTAACACATCACCTGTTACATTCGCTTCTTGATTTTTCTCTTGTTTTCCATCTCTTTGTTTCTTTGGAGCTCTACAGTCTTTCTTCATATGTACTTTCTTCCCACAATTATAGAACTCTATATTTCCCAATATGGATTTGGATCTGCCCTTCCTATAATTCTCGTGGTTCCCTGATCCCTTTCCTCTATCCTTTTCTATTCCCCTATTATCCATGTTTAACACATTACCCGATGTCTCACCTGTGCTTTTATGTCGCATTTCCTCTCTAAGGATAACACCAACAACATCATCAAATTTTAGAGTGTTTGAACCAGAGACAGAGTTACTTAAAACCATGACCAAGTCGATCCATCTTTCTAGCAATGAGCACAAGATTAGAAGAGCCATGTTAAGGTTTTCCATTACACCAAAACCCACAGGTGTTAGTAAACTTCCAAACCAAAAACATCACCTTGAGTGGGTGGTTAGTCCCATGTTCCCAACATGGCGATTAGTCAATGAGATCAATTCCCATAGGTGCGGAAGTTATTCCAACACCCCCCCTTAGACGTAACTCGGGAGAATTGAGCCTAGGCCAAGGCTCTAATACCATGTTAAGGTTTTCAATTACACTTGTAGGTATTGGTAAACTTCCAAACCAGTAACATCACCTTGAGTGGGTGGTTAGTCCCATGTTCCCAGCATAGCAGTTAGTCCACAAGATAAATTCCCAGAGGTGCGGCAGTTAGTCTAACACTGACCCCATCATCAAATTCCACTTTTATAAAACTTAGTTGATTAGTAACCGTATTATATTCATTTAAATGATCTGCAACAGACCCACCTTCTGACATCTTCATATTAAATAATCGCTTCATCAGCAATACCTTATTGGACGTCGATGTTTTTTCATACAGTTTAACCAATGCATCCATCAGCTCCTTCATTGTCTTTTTATTTCGAAATATTGAAATCCATCGATGTTGTCAGGCTCAACTGTATCATTCCTAGTGCCTTTCTATCAAGAAACTCCCATTCTTCATCCTCCATGGCCATCGACTTCTTTGTTATTCCACCCAATGGTAGGAATAGAGCCTTCTGATATAAATAATCTTACATCTTCATCTTCCATAACTGGTATTTTTGTCCATTAAATTTTTGAACCCTAAACTTTCCATCTTCTCTCATTGCTCCCACTCGAACCAAGAACCCTCTTTTCCTGCAAGTTGATTTTCTCTCTAATACCAGTTGTTAGAAAAACAGGATCGCAGAGCAATAAAATAAAACAAATGTGAAAATAAACACAAAATATACACAATACAATAGAGACACAGATATACGTGGTTCACCTAGTGTGGGCTACATCCACCAGATAAATTTCTAAGACCTTCTTTTTTATTATCCAACAAAATGAAGGGATACAACCTACAGCACGCCCATTGTAACTTGTTCTTCCTTATCTCACAGTATCATCTCTAAAAATAAAATAATCACGCACATACCCAGCCTCAATACAATTCCCTCATAAAATGGGGCTTTCTTCTAGGGAAAAAATCCCTAAAAATAACTTCTATCGTCAGATCTTTGATCTTATAATGAACGGTCTAGATTGAATATGAAATTACAATATTTTACCAAGCAATTTTTCCCAATATTTTTCTTTGGGGATGTTTCCCCTGAATCCCTCGCTAGGGGGGGCTACAAAAACTTTTCACCACCCCCCCTAGCAACATTTGTGGGGTGGGAAAGCCCCCCCATACCCCCCTGTTAGAGAACAGGTTCCAAGAACGGCTGAAATAAACATTTGAATCAGAAAGATAATCAAGCTCCACAACCAACAATCTCCCACTTGGAGACTGATCACAACAACTCCACTGTTGTTGTACCTACTGGACTATGATCGACCTTGGACCTAACAAATTTCTCATCTTCACCTTCATGATTGAAGACCAACTGAAGTTGAGGAGGAGCTCAGTTTCTCCCTGGTTATTCCCTTTGTTAACATGTCTGCAGGATTCTGGCTAGTATGTATCTTTTCCAACTTCAAATTACCTTTTGACTGCAAAAACTTTGAACACCAGTACTATGTAATCCATAATCAAAATTCATTCCCTGGGTTAGGTTCTTTATTAGTTTCAAAATTTTAAAATTGATATTTGGTTCAATATAATACTAGTTAAAAGTATCATGTCCCAACATGTCCAAATTCCTTTTGGCAACATCTTTCTCCAACCTATGTAGCTCTCTTCAAAACTTTGTTTTCCTTTTGCATAACCATTTTCTATTTGTAAACATTCTTCAGTTGCTTTTGGAGATACAAGGACCTTTTTACCATGTTTCTGCTATTGTCAATAACATTCTCATAGTCATACAGGTGTACAGCTATCTTCACTTTCATCTCCTTGTTTTGTTCTCTCAACTGTATGATGAGATCTTGAGATTCTCTTAACTGATTTCTAAGTCTTTTCACCCTCAAATCACTTTCTTCAGGGGAGGAATGAACTTCAATCATTGATGCAGCTCTATGACCAACAAGAGCCTCAAATCGAACCTCTTCATTTTATGCTATACTTCTTACTACATATCTAGTTCTAGGCATGTGAGGTGTGTCTTGCATAACTACTTATCAGTGGATTCTCACTTTCTTACTTGGAGTGACTTTGAATTTTGAAATTTCTTCAACCCCATGGTGAATATCTTCCTCGGTTATTTCTTCCTCCATAGGGGTCCTTTATTTTGCAGCTGATCTTGTAAAAGGTTTCCTAGTCTTTACCAATTTCACTTCCTCAGAGATCAATTCAATCTTTCTTCCCATTTTCTTGACCCTTCTACTGTCAGGGGTTTCTGTGACAGTTTCAAAGTTCCTTATGACCTGTTTTAAAGGTCTTTTACCTTTCTCCTTTTATTTTGACTCTTTCCCTGATATGGTTTCAGTTGAAACTTTGGGGGTCTCAATTGTAGCAGGGATATGTCCTTTATCATTTTTCTTTATTTTCGCAGGTCTGTTAGAACTTTCTTGCACGATATTTTCACTCTACACAGGAGTGGTTTTATTTTTTTTAGGAGTACCATGAAATTTTGGACCAAACCCTATGGAAGATAAAAGAAGAGTGGCATTCAGTGTTTGTTTTCTTAATCTCTTCTAGGAATAAAATATTTATTAGAACAAAATGGAAAAGACTATGTTTAATTTGATTAGTCTTGGCATGAACCTTATCTCCCATCGTCCCTGAGATTTTGTACAATTAAAAAGGTAATTTAAGGACTTCCTTACCTGTGAAATGCATTAGTAACCTGATATGGTATTGGTAAACCATATTACTTCACAGGCGAAGTACCTTTGGATCACCCTTAGCAGCTTGTCAAAGTGCTCCAGCATGTAGCTCCTTGGAACCCCTTTAGAGAAATTCGCATTCTAGTACTCAGAATTGAAATAATCATTGTAATAAGATGAATATAAAGTCATTCCCTTAAACCATTTTCCACCTTGCATTGGGATTTATGTGTTTGTAGCTATGATGTTCTCTAAAACCATAATATCCAGTGGTCCAACTCTGGTTTTATGCCCATCATAATTCAAAGAAAACTCTTTTTTCACCTCCATGTGACCTCCTTGCAACTTCTCACAAAATCAGATGCATCTGATCATGGGTTTGAATCAATCAACTGTAACCCTTGAGATTCAAACCTGACAATTTGACCCCCTTTATTCATTTTATTCTTATGTTTACCGTGCTCCATGGCTGTGAAAAAAGAAGTGATATGAATTGAAGAGGAAAGAAAGTTTAATTACAGAATAAAAATACAAGGGTATGGTGATTTACTTGAGCAATGAGCTTTAGCAGCAATCACAAGGTTTTTGCAGTGAATGTAGGTTTTATGTAGTGAATGAATTTCACTACAGTGGAGAAAAATTGATGGGTAATTGAAACTAAGGAAGAAAAACATTGATGTCATGAACAAAGTACTATGAACCAGGTGGAAAATATCGTTATGAAGGAAAAAATATGAGGCTTGAGCAGTGACAAGGTTTTGGCAGTGAATGCGACTTTTGCAGGGAGGAGAATTCAAATGGTTGATGGTCAAGGTAAGATATCAAAAAAAATTTGATGATGGGCCATGATAACTACCTCTAAGAGAAAGGACACCAAAAACTTTCACATGCTAGGTTTATCATTATCAATATGACAAGATAACGAGATAGTTCTGCAGCGATTTGATAGATGTCAGAAATTTGTTGCAAAAAGTTAGGAACTTCTGTAGTGAATTGGGTTTTCATCAATTAATGGCCAATACAGGTACAAATTTGGGTAAATAAGTGGTGAGTGACCCATTACACATAAAACATTCCCCCTAGCACCTAAAACATGATGAAGTGACCTTTGTAACTTGTGTTTTTTATTAATGATGACAAAACCATGATAATCATGAGACCACACTAACTTGACCATATCACCCATTCCTTCATGTATGCCTCAGCAAGATATTTAAATATGCTAGGAAAAAACCTAAATGAACCCATTTTTTAACTTATGAAATGACCCTAATGACCAAGACCTATCACCTAATCTCCAAACACTAGTTGTTACCCTAACAAAACTTAGACAAAGAAAAAATAAAAATAAGGGTGACCTTTAGTACATTTCATGTGCTAACATTGGCTCCACAGGGGATGGAGACCTCCCTGTGAGGCTCCAAGAACCTATGCAGTTCCAGTGCCTTTCTCAAGACCTGAAACCAATCATCAACAATTGTATATTACATCTAAAATCCAATCATAATGCAAAAACCATCATATTGTTCCATTGGGTGTGGAGTCATTATTATGAAAACTATCTAACACACTGGTATTTACAATGAAAATTAGGCCACCAACGACCTTAGTAAAAGAATTTTTTCAGAAAATGCCCATTGGTTGGGCCACTAGAAATTTCCATTCCTTCCAAATTCTGCAACTTAAAAGTGTTGTTATTTAAAACTTCAAGAATATTGAAAGGGACTAACCATAATGCTTCAAATTTACCATTTTTACTTTCTTCTTGTCTTTGAGCATCCCACTTCAGCACCAGATCTCTAGGATGAAATTTGTCTCGCTTGGATTTTTTATCAAAGAAATATTTGATTTTATGTTGATGCTTCTGAGCTTTTTCCAACAGTTGTTCTCTGATTTTTTGAACCTCCACCAACTACTTCATCCTTCTAACCATATCATTTGGTTCTCCTTCTGGATCTTGAAGAAATTTAGCAACAGGTAAATCCAACTGAACAGGGAAAATAGTCTCCATTCCATAAACCAACTAAAAAGGTGAAGTGTCAGTTGGTCTTTTAGTTGTCACCCTATCAGCCTAAAAAGAAAACTCAAGGATGAATGTTATAACTTTCAAAAAACTTCACTAAAGGATCATCTCTAAAGGTTGCATCATTGTATGTAACAATTCTCTGAGGACAACCAAATATTGACAAGATATCTTCTAGAAACTTGATGATGACATTGTGTGTGGAATTTTTGGTATGTACTACTTCAATTCACTTGGTGAAATAATCAGTGGAAATTAGAATCTATATATACTAGCCACTAAAAGGTGGGTGGATCTCAACGATAAAATACAATCCACTTTGTTGAAAGCATCAAGTTCCTACTATAGGCTTTAAAGGAATAGACTTGAGTTGTTTCTTTCCAATGAATCTTTGACATTTATCACAAGATTTGATCTTAGCACAAACATTAGTAAACCAACTTGTTCAGTAATACCCACCTATGAGTATTTTGTAGGAAGTTGTCCTCCAAAAATGATGTATTCCACATGAGTTGTCATGAAATTCAATTGTCACTTGCCTCACCTCATCAGGATCTAAACACCACAACAAAATCCCAGAGGGGTCCTTCCAATAAAGCATTTGATCATTGATGCAATACTTAACTTCCTTAAGCTTCAAAGACCTCTCTTTAGCTTTCTCAAAACCAGGAGGATCTTACAAGTTATGCAGAAAATAGATGATGTCTTTATACTAAATACATTCAGCCAATTTTGGGTTTACTTGTTGGTTACTGTTCTGAAGTTCAGAATGTTGATTGTCAGAATTTGTACCCATAAAATTTGCCCCTAAAGCTTTACAATTTGACTCTGCCAACAACCTTTCTAACCCTTGTCCTTTAACCAACTTAGTAGGCTTTATTTCCAAATCAAAATCCAAGATCATGTCAATCCATTTACTTCTCTTTCCATCAATATCAAGTTGAATAAGAATTTCTCTCACTGCACTAGAGGGAACATAAGAAATAATATTTGAATGAAGAACATACACCCTGAATGCTTTGAGGGCCTTGACTAATGCATAGGCTTGTTTTCCCATAATGTCATACCTGATTTCAGCATACCTTATAGCTATACTAAATAAAGAAATAGGTTTCTCCAAGCCATCATGATTTTTATGTAGAAGGACAACAGCCAATGTATCATCAGATGCAAAAGAAAATATTAAAAACTCCTTTGAAAAATTAGGACTTATCAACACAGGAGCATCAGCTAAATATTTCTTGATCAACTCAAAATAGTTTATGGAATATGAATTCCACTTTAATTCATTATCCTTCCTTAACATAGCAGTAATTAATTTCACCAACTCAACAAAATTAGAAATAAATCTCCTCAAAAAAACAAATTCTAAAAAAAATTGAATTTCCTTCTTAGATCTAGGTAAGGTAAGCTTATGAATAGCTTCCACTCTACTTGGATCATCTTCACAACATCAGTTGAGACAATGTGATCGAGCAACTTTCCTTCCTTCATGGAAAGTTGTGATTTTCTAGGATTCAAAGAGATCCCATAATTCTTGCATTTGATGAAAACTTTCTTCAAGTGTTGTACATGCTCCTGATCATATTTGGAGAAAACTATAATATCGTCCAAATAAATCACCACAAACTTATCCTTCTCACCAACAAAATCAATATCCATTGCTCGCTTGAATGTTTCCCTTGCATTTATCATTCTGAATGGAATCTTGGCATACATGAAAGCACCCCCAAGGAGTTGTAAAGGTTGTATTTTCTCTGACCTCTAGATTTATAGAGATATTATTGTAGCCCAAGAATCCATCAATCATGTAAACCCTCTTTGAACCAAACACCCTTTGTAATATATGTTCCATCTTAGGTAAAGGGTAATTATCCTTCCTGGAGCATCTGTTAAGATTTCTAAATTCTACACAAAGTCTAATTTCTCCATTCTTTTTTCTGACTGGGACCAACTTTTCTATCCAATATGTGAGAGGAACAATAATTTGTGCATCAAGTAATTTTTTAACCTCTCTTTCCATGATATGAAGCAACATAGGATTGATTTGTTTGAGATTTTGCCTAAAGGGATTGTGTTATCCTTCAAAGAAATATTGTTCTCTATAATGTTTGCATCATAGGTCTTCGGATCTTCATACTTACATGAAAAAACATATGAAAACTCCTTCAATAGCTTCACATATTCATCTCTATGTTTCTCTATTAAAAAATTTTACAACCTTAGAAATTTTGGTTCTTTTTCAGTCCCCAAATTACAATCTATCAGCTATGAATCTTCACTTGGAATGTTTACCTTCACAGGAACATAATTTTGATCAAACAACTTTTCCAAAGGCACTAACCCCATGGGAATATGATTACTTGGCAACTGTACAATATGATGATCTACAATCTTATTTATAAAAAAATTCATTTTGTATATTTCTTCAATGTCTTCATCTTGATCTATATGCAATGCACAAAACTCATCAGTTGTTCCCAAGAATCTCTTCAACTCATCATCATATTAAAACAATTTCTAGTATTTGACATTATTGGGGATTGCAGCTCTATACTTCACCTTAACATCATACTTGTGTTTGGAAGGTAGAGGAGCTTTAAAACTACTTGCAGAAACAACTAGGGAATCATCCAATGAATTAGCATCTCTTGGGACAAAAGATATGTTAAAAGTTGAGAAAAAATTGTCAATCAAGTCCCAAATTTCATTTTTATAAGCCTTAAGTCTGGGATGATTTTTTTGATATATGTTTTTTATTTGATGCACAATTAGCTCAGCATCACCAAATATTTTTAAGCCTTCAATCTTCATGTCCTTTGCATCCTTGAGCCCCAAAATCAAGGCTTCATATTATGCAATATTGTTAGTCACCTCAAATTCCATCTTGAAAGACAAAGTAGTAACTTATTTTGAAGGAGAAATAAACACTACCCTAGCACCATCCATGGAACAAGATCCATCAAAATACATTTTCCATAAAGGAACACCCCCACCTTTAGTTTCATGTTTGAATGAAATCATACTTTGGACTTCTGAGCATTACTGAAAAGAATCAAAAAAATGAAGAATACTTGAGCCCAAATCAGTATCTACAGCATAAATGGGATGATTAGTGAGATTCTATTCATCACTAATAATATAAACAAGTTGAGATTCTTTATACAATCCCCTATGCTCACCACCAAAAAATGGTATTGTAGCATAAGAAATATCCATTTGTAAAGTTACTCCTAACCTCTTGATCCATGATCTAGACAGCAACATACCAAATTTGGGGGGTACGTCTACAACTACTATGTCCATGACCATACTTTTCATAGGCAATTGGAAGAGTGTAACAACTAGAACCTTTATTACCCCAAGACACTTTACTTTCCTTGAATCAAAAGAGTATAGATCATGATAAGTTTTAGTGACCTCTAGGCCCAATTCACCCATGACATCCTTATGAATCAGATTATGGGATGCACCAAAGTCCATAAGACAATTATGCAAGATTTTGTCATGCACATTTAAAGAAATGTAAAATGGAGGAGAATAATCATCTCCACATTCCACCATGTACCCCAATATGACTACAGGTTTCTCATCTTGTAAATTGATAGAATATGAGGGAGCAAGATGAGATGCAGGTTGCAGAACTTTTAAAATTTATCTTTTAAACTCTTCTTTTTTACCAATTCAAGTAGAGGAACATGGATATTAATCTTTTGAATTTCATGTTCAAAATTGAAATTAGAATGAAATTTTTCAACATCTATCACTTCATGTGCGGGAGATTTTATCACTAGTTGATTGTTTTGTCCTTTTGTTTCTTTGGTAGGGGTAACCTTCACAAGGGCATCTGTCTTTTTGGACTGAGGAGGTGTATTTTGTTTCTCAATATTATGTTTTGATCTCAAGTTATATTTTTTCTGACCTTCAATCTAATAAACATGTTCTTCTTGGGCCAATTCATCTATTTGATTACACATAAAGGACTCCTCATACTCACTTTGAGTAAGATGAGGTGAGGCAAGATTATATGAAACACAATGAATCTCTAGTTCTAATCCTTCCACCTCTTTTTCTTCATTTTATTCATCAAATAGATTACTCTAGAAAGGGGCTTGGACCCTTTGATCTTCATTGTTCCTAAGGTCTCTCTACAAAACCTGAGGTGGATTAATTTTCCTTCTAAAATTATTTATGTTTCCAAAGTCTTTAGGGTTTCTATTGGCATTTCTTCCTTCAATATTGAGCCTTTCCATTTCTACAAATAATAATTTCACCAGCTTGGTCAAATCATCAACATTTGGATCTGTACATGAAGTATCTGAAGGAGAAGCCTCTGTATTTTTTTGCCTCCTCTCTCTGTCATATCTTCCTCTCAATTTGTCTGCAACCGATATATTTGACTCAACTTCCATGGCAGCATCTTTCATATGAGCCAATGTAACAGACCTTCTTTCTCTCAACAAAAAATGAAACTTTGGGTCAAAGGCACTTGCATAAGTTATTTTTGCAGAGTTTTCGGTGGGCTTAATCTGAATAGGAATTTTACTGTACTTTTTGTTAACCCTTTTGGAAAATTTAGACACAGATTCGCCCTCTGTCCTTTTGAGAGCCCCAAATTTTGTAATGTAGTACAAAAAATATTTTTTGTCACCATAGTTCCTTAAGAAAGCATCATCTGGGGCCTCAATTCCAACTATTGATCCTGGGAGTAAACTTCTAAACCACTTGCGGGATTCTCCATCTAGGATTTGCACAAAAACCCCCATCTAGACATCTTCATTCTCAATGTTCAAGTTATTTGCATAACTATAAAAGGTAGCAAGATGTTCTTCTGCAATAATATCTTCTTCTCCAGTGAATTTTGGCATGTACTTAAGGTAATCTCCAACATGAAAGGAATTCATGGATTGATGATCCGAAAAGATCTTTTAAACGACAATGGTTGAGTTATCTTGCATGAGTTATTTTACCATTTAGGAAATTAATGAAAGAGAAAAACATAGATTCCATAAGATAATATACAAATCTGAACATAAGAATGAAGAACAACAAACCAACAAACCATAAAACACCAAAGTGATAACGGAGTTCGACAATCTTGCCTACGTCTCTGGGCCTTTGTCTCAGTGGGTGAGGCTTTCTTATTTATGTTCAAAGCTTTATAAGTACATCATAACAATTCTAAAAATATTAAAACCTAATCTAGTCTTGTTCTACCAGATCTTTAGAACCCAACAAAACTAAGGACACTGAAATCGGATGAACGGAGCTCCCATAAATGGCCCGCAAAGGTGCGCTCCTCAATAGCTTCCCTGCATAAAAAATGGCTTTGCCTCAATATTTCAACAACATTTATCTACTTTGAACCCCCCCCATGGCTTCAAGAGCCACTGGTTTATATAGGCCTGAAGTGGGTGACAACCTTCGAACTTCTCCCCAAGATCTGGCCTCAAAAAGGGCTCAAGATCCTCCAAAAATGGACTAAATCTCCAAAATTGTTGAGAAAATACAATTAAAATCATACAATAAAGTATAAAAACCCACTTATTACAAAAATCAATGGCG
>ML808026.1:11570-22437 GCA_009831015.1 Picea engelmannii
GAGTACTGGTGGTAAAACTCTTGAAGCAAAAATCCAAGAGTGACGTAACTCTTGCGTCAGTCGATGATGTGTCATGAGTCGAGTAGCTACCATGTGTCACTCATATTTGTGATTTCCACGTACCTAAAATGTCAAATCAACTTGACACTTGTCATTGTTTGATTGTGCCATGTGTCCTTGCTGATGTAGTCTACCACCTATCCTTACTGACATGGTCTTCCATGATCTAATAGTCATTGTCTGATCTCCATATCTAACGGTTGACGAAACTTCGCATTCTGGGGATTTCAAATTTCAAACTTTCCTGAGTGTAAACTCCTCGCATCTCTATATCTGAAGTGAATGTTGTTTGTTTGATCAGGATCTTGGATCAATGGCTTGATCTTTTTGCGATGCAACTTTGCTAGCTTATCTTGTCCTTCCACTCGAAATTGATCTGATGGTTGTGATCAAATCACGACTTCACGTTTCGGGTGTTTGAACGTGAGCCAACCATGACTCTTTCAACTCCTGACTCTCGATTTTCCAAAACTTGCTCCAGATCAATGGCCCACATCCCTCTATGATATAACAGTCCAGATATTATCAGGACTTCGCGTTTCGCGAATTTGGAGGACAACTCACCTTTGACTTTTCCATTTTGTGAGTCAGCGAAATGATGATCTCTTGCCATGTGTCCTCTAGATCCAACGGTTCAGATGTCATCGTGATTTCACATTTCACAGAATTGGAGGATGGCTCTCAACCTTATCCTCTTCACAGTTATACTGGATCCAACAGCTATTGGTCCTCAGCACTCAGATCCAATGGATCAGATCTGTACTTCTCCTATGTGCTTCCTCTGGTCACTGGACTCTAATCTAATGGACATCAAGTATTCAGGATTGGTGATCCAACGACCACTATCATTCCTCCTCCTAAGCTTTAGCTTTCTCAAATATCTAAGTGTCAAAGGTTCTGTGAGTCTTGATGACTTTGGGTCTCATCTGTGTTTCTGAGAATTCTATCTCTCCTTAGCATTGGTAATGGAATTAACCTCGGCCTTGGCACACACTTTCACTCTACGTGCAACTCTGTGTTATTCCTCTCTCGAGACCCTCGAGCTTTCTCTTCTGTGTCTTCGCTACTATTCTTGCCATGCACACTCTGCCTGTAAACCTTCCAACATCATTGTTGTTCTTTCCATCAATGACAAGCACACTCTTCCTGTAAACATGCCAACAAAATCTATTTCATATTTTTAAAGAGTTGTCATGTATGGTTGTTAAAAGGAATATTTTCTAATCAATCATGCATGCAAGAATGAGATTTGTCAGTCGAGGTAGCAATGGCAGAGGCAACCGAGGGAGAGGTAATTGGAACAGAGGCCCAAGAAGGCCAAGGTTCTCCATACACTTTGACATTGACTCACAAGAGTTAGGCCAGTTGTTTCATCCCGGATTTTTCAATTGGATTGGGCAAGGAGTGGTCCAACCTAGGCCTGAAAGGCCTCCCTTCCAAGCTCCACAAGTCCCTAGTATTCTTGTGCCCCCTCATGTCTCATTGCAACCTGAGGTTCCCGAAAATGAAAAATGGCAAGAGATTGTCCATCAGGTAGTCTCCCAACATCATGGCTATCCCAATTTGTCCTTACCTGCTAACCCGCCTTTTAACCCAATTGTCCAAGTTGCACTTGTTCACTCACCAGTTCATTCCTCTCATGCTAGAAAAAGGTTGAAAATCAAGGCCCACCATGCCCTTGATAAAGGAAAATACATTTTTCCCCTTCCTCACCCTCCAATAGCTCTAATAAATCTATTTCTTCCCAGATGCATTTGAGGGATGGTTGTTCTCACGTGATCAGTGAGATTAGGCCTAAAGGCTCAGCGCAGCCAAAGGAAAATTTAGAAAAATCGAAGCGTAACAGTAGCAATCAAGGAAAGATTGCATCTCAAAGTGGGAAATATGGTTTTTGAGTTTTTACGTTATTTATGGTTGATGACAGTTGACTTCAGAAATTTTGGACAGCATGTTTTCTTTGGATATATGAGTAATATATTTTTTTTGAAAATAATTTAAAATATTTTGAGATAAATTGTCAAATGTTAATATGATGGGAGTCACAAGGAGGGGTGTTTTGATTAATTAAATAATATGGTATGAGTGTTAAGAGCTAGAGGGAGTCACAAGGGGTCTCACCTACTATTTATTATTTATTTATAACCCTTATTATGATTATTACTTTTCCCCCTAACTAAAAAGTTGGTTGAGTTTTTTAATTAACTTAACTAATGAGGTGGTTCAACTACTTCAACCAATTCCAATTTGCTTAAAGGAAAAAGAAAAGGGAGGAACAAGGGGAGCATATAAGGAGAAGCATACTAAGGTTTGATCTTTGAGCTTATGTTGAGATAGTTCAGTTTTCATTCATTCCTTAATTTTTCACAAGCCTAATTCTTTTTTATGATAGCAGGGTCTTATTGTAGACAACAAGATTCAGGGTTGAATTACATCATTCAAACACTTGTTTTTCAGAAGTGTTGATCTATCTTTGATAGTCTGTGTAGACTTGTTTGTTTGTGAATTAGTTTTCATGACTGACAAAGGCTACTATGTAGAGTCGAGTGGGCAGCAATCTGTGGAAATTTGATCTAGCTTTTAGAGTTTAGTTTTTGATTTTCTGTCAAAGGTCCTTTTGTATGTTCCATCGAGGATGTCTAAGTTTGACTTTGGTCTGAAATTTCTGCATGAAATTTTGTAAAAAGAATGACTCTTTCGTGAATTGGAATGAAATAAAGGATTGATTTATGTCTCATCTGTCTTGATTATCATCTTGGTGTATTTACTTATTTTTCTACATTTATTTCAGCAACTGTTATATTCAAAAAATCATATAAACAGTGAATTTCCAGCAAGCTTTTACTTATAAAAAGGACTAGCCTAAGCACTTGTAATCAATACTTGTAAGTTAGGATGTTATTTTTGCCTCTAGTTAATTTTTATACTTGATTTACATCGATACATCTATTTTTCTGATATTGATTCTTTGACTGGTTTATTTCTTAATGACTGTGCCTATTGCAAGGCAGCCCAATATTGAGCTTGGTCTTCAAGATCAGACCAACATTGCTTTGAATCTATTTAATACCATTTTAGACACTGCCAATACCCGTGTTGATCTTAACCATTCTTGGGAAGCAATTGAACAAGATATTAGTGCTCAAGAATGATTGGAAGCTAGACGTAGATAGCCTAGAAATCAGCAGTAACCTTCTTGTTTCTTCAGTTTTGGCCTTTCTTTCATGTCCTTAGACTCTCGTTCTTCTAGAAGAAGAAGAGGCTTGTCACCTAAAATCAATCAAATTGTTGATATAGGAAGAAGGAACGTTGTGTTATATTCCCAACAAAGTGCTCTAAGGAGAACTTTGTCTGATTCATCCAGTTCGTCTTTCTTTCCCTCATCTATCATCCACAAGATGGCATCTAGTGGTGGCTCTGGTGGCACGTGAAGTGCTTCATCTTCTCATTATTCATATTCGCCAGTGATTGGTAGCTTATATAGCCACCATATCCATGTCCAACCTACCACAAACCCCACCAAAGTCATTAAAAAGTATGGAATTTTTCAATTTGAAGAAGGCGCCACAACCAAATCGTGGCATGTGTCCTCTCCTCTTAACCTAGCACTTGCTACTCGTCCACTTCCTAAGTTTAAGGAGCATCTTCCTAGGTTTTCAAGAAATAACACTTTCACTACAAACGAACACCTGGTGGCATTTTCTAATGCTTGTCATAACATAGTTGTGTATGAGGAGAAAGATCACGGAAGCTTGGTATATTTTGGGTTGTACTTGAATGTGATAGAAAGGTTGTGGGGAACTGATCGTCAAGGCATAGAAAACTGGAGAAAGAAGGCCCAATATGAAAAGAACTTGTTTCTCCAGACTTGTAAGACGAATATATCAAAGAATCGACGGGGGTTAAATCAGGATACACAAGGCATTCGTCAGAGCGCTTGGTAGTAGGAGTGTGCACTTTGGGAAAAGAGAATGTATCAATTGAAAGGGGGAGGGAGACAAATCTCTCAAGTATTCCTTTGACGTTCAACTATGTATAATTACGTTGACAGATGGTATGTGTTGGTGAAATGATTTGTCTAAGGGATCTTCTTGATTTTAAAATCTTTTTCGGATCAGATACTGGCGAGGCCTGCTTGTCGTCTGGGTTCTTTCTGGTGTTCTTTCAGCTAAAATCCAATTTACTTATCGTGGATTCGCCCAGTGAAAGATAAAAGTATCCTTAGAAGGATTTTTTATCTTTGTTCACTATCAAAGAAAGAAAGTGTCAATGTCGTTCTTCCCAGGGAAAAAATTTGTTTCTTCGTCCCCAGCAACGGCGCCAAAAATATCTTGTTCTTGAGTTTATACTTTAAGGCTCGAAAGTATACCGTCAAGGCATCTGAAAAGGTAGAGATAGTTAATGGGTAAAAAGATCATTTTAATGGAAAGCGAGATCAAAGATGATTCCTTAACTGTCTCTGTCTAGCTTCCCATTATTCTTGGATGCTAATATCCCTTTCAATCACAACCCATGAACGTTCAAGTTCTACCCCTGTATTTGCTATTTGTAAGATGGTATTGAATAGGTTTAATGCAATGCTTGTCTTATTTGATAGACCGGGTCCTATATTAGGTTTTCTGGTAACTGGAATAGTCATGAAAGCTAAGGGTTTCCTTTTTGCAAGTAAAAATTATTTTCAAGGGTAGCAAATTTCTGGTTTGAATTAATAAAAATAAAACTTCCAAATTATGAATCAATAGTATAACAGAAATAAAGGTTGTTTCTAGTATCTGAGTCAAATTTAAAAGAGACGGTGCATGGAATGAAGAAAGAAAAAGAAATATATAGTTGTATAACAAAAATGAGGCATCAATTAAAGAGGAATATCATTTTATGCTAATAGAAGAAAGAGGGATGATAACTTTGAAGAAGTATACAATTTCAGAGTTCTAAAATGTTCATAGATCTTATATCTGTTGATAGCTGATACAGAGGAAAAAATGCAAGTAGTTAGATAATCTGACTGTTCAATCACCACAATAGAAGTTGCATCATGAAAGCAGTCAATGAAGGTATGAAATAAAAGATGGAATGACAGAGAAACACATAACTCAGGCTTGACAAGATCTGGAATCTTCAATCTATATTGTATTAATTCTGGCAAAATGAAATTTTCTCTTTACAATCCCATCTAGAGAAAATCCCTATCTTAGTCTTGAAAATTTATATTTATACAAAACTACCAATCTTAAGACAGTTGGTGATTTCCTAATTCCTAGTGACTAACTATTTGTGAAAAAATAGATCAAAAACCGTTTGCATGACCTTCTCCATTTTTCTTTTTTCTTGGAAGAAATCTCTTCCCAATGATACTTTTACTTTGTTGATGACTCTCCTTCTTTTGATCCAATACATTCAATGCATCTCTCCAGTAACTATGTAAAATTTATGCGGGGTTCTGGAAGGTCTTTTGCTTCGAACAGATAAACCTTTCTCTGTATCTTGGAAAGATGGTCTTCAACTCCTTTATCTGCAAACTTTATCGACTGCAGTTTTAAGTTGGGCTCAACTAACAACCTGTCTATTACGGTGACATCCATTTCTCTTAGCTGTGAAATTTCTATTTGAATTTCACTCAAATTTTCTCTAAAATTTAAATGATGTCTTACAATATTAATCTGTCCCAGAAGTCCTGTACAATTGTCTTTTCCAATGTCAATGACCCTTTGTCTAAAAGATCAAAAACTTCTTCACAGTCATCTCTCATTTCCTTGACTATTCTTTTGTTTTCAGTTATGTTGGTTTCCCATAGCTTGAGCATGATGTCGCCTTTGATTTGCTCTATGGTTGATATTTTTGTAGTTTTGGATGTCTCTTCACTTGCCGAATATATGATTGCCTTTTGAAGAGTAAGCCTTGCTGCTTTGGCTTCTTTTTCCTTCAGGATAATATTATCAAAGGCATTATCTGCTTCTTGGAAGTAACTCTGAATAATCTCTATCTTGGAAATCAATTTTTGTTGTTCAACTTCTATTTTTGAATGCACTTCCAGTGACTGGGCCTAGAAAGCTTTTAGATCTATGACCTAACCTTCCATCAAATTTAACCTAGCCTATAACTATTCTGCATGCTCCTTTTGTTGAGTAACTTGTACCTAACTTGCTTGTATCTTCTAGTTCATTTTGTCCAGGCTTGTTTTGAGTAATAGAATTTCTAGCCTTTCGGCAGCCCTGGTTTGCTCCAAGATTTTACTCACCTCTTCTCTAATGTTTTCGTCAGCATTCTTTAACTGATATTGTAATTGAGCTATCATGTTATCACTCTTCTTTATCCTCATTCTCATGTTTCCCATAGTAAAAAAGTTTGTTGTTGCCATGGCTCCCATAGAACCTGCTATCTCTGTAGCGAAATCCTCCTCCTCCAAATTCTGTCCATATATCAAGACTTTATGTCTTTTTACCATATTCCCCTCCTTCTTATGCATCTCTTTTTTCAGGATGGCCTTCCTTTTTCTACTGAAAAAATAATCAGAAGGAGGAATCTCATATATGGGGATAGAGGTGAGGTCATCAACAAATAGAGCTCCTATCTGTGGGAATCCAAAAGCAGACTATAAGGGGGTTAAGGAAGTTATGGGAATTCCTAGATCTGTAGATCCTTTCCCTCCTATTACCTTAGGCGTATTGACATCAACACCAGGTGACAAAGGGGGAGTAAGCTTGCTGGACTTGGGTGGTCTCTCAGACCTTTTCTCTTCTTCGGTCTCTGATTTTTTTGTCTGTAAGGTATCTTTGTTTGGTGGGGGCCTTTCCGTATCCTGTGGGACTTTTTTAGGATTGCCCTTCTTCTGTGCTTCCTGTTCGAAGCTTGGGGAAACACTTTCTTGCTCTTGGGGGAGGGTGATTGCTTCTCCTTGTAGTACTTGGGTAGACCACTCTGTCTATGCTTCTAAAAGGTCTGAAAGCTAGCTTGCAGGTTGGACGACAGTGTTTGTACTCATTCTAACACCTCTTTATAAGTCTTATTCCCTTTGAACATGTCATCCCAAGGGGAATCCTCATGTTCATATGCTTTCATATTGCAGTGTATCAAGTGTTTGTTCACTAGTTGATAAGGGTCATGCCTTTTGTACTCAATATTTAACAATTTGACTTCTTCAAGTGCTTCTGCTTCTACCTTGGAATGGCCCAAATTTTGTAATGAAAATTTATCGATGTGCACAGGGAAGATTGGTCAGGACTTCTTTTGAGCCGCCTTTAGCTCTATTCCAATACCGCCTTTCACTATTTGGTGTGCTACTTCCCTACACACCAGTCTATCCGGGAGGAATTTTGGAAGCGCATGAGGGGGGATTGAGCACCCATAAACCTTGATGTAGGAGAAGCTTTCTTCAATGAACCAGTATATTATTGGCTTGAGGTTTTTTGAAACTGTTTCAGAAATGCGAGGAGGGTCACAGTCGAAAAACATTTTATGCATTGGTATTACCATGAAATGAAAAATTTTGTAAAATGAATTTTTTTTGTTTTCTTCCCAAATCTCAGAGTGATACTCGTGAATGGGTTCGAGGTAGATTATGTTCCAACTCCAATTCACCAGAGGGAATGCAGTCATAAAACAAATTGCATCCATGATGTATGTCGACGTGTAAAAGGCCACTAGTTGACCTCGGGATCTTGCAGCTTTGTAATCTGAAACCTCTTTGGCTATGTTATCGGATAAAATCTTGTCCCAGTTGAAACTATATCCTTTTGATGCTTCCTCTAAAAAGGGCACCCATTCTGCGGGGAAATGACAGGGATTATTTTTGCCGAAGAGTCTACATAGCATCAGGGCTACATAAACCATGTACTCATTCAAAGATGTTGTGGCATAAATTCCATGGGTATCGGCCCTAAATTTTGATGGACATCTCCACTAGCCTTTGATTAAATCAGGGTAAGTTTGGTCTACCTCAGTGCATTTCTTTCTCTGAAACTCAGCTATAAATTCGGCATTGTAAATGAATTTAGGATTGGGTGAGAGTTTGTACATAACCTAGATATGTTCAGGTCTGAATGAGCCGATAATGGCCCCTTGATCATTTAAAATGATTCTCATTGGAATACCAACCTTCTCTAAAGCCCAACTGATCATGTCGGTGTACGCCATGAGTCGTGGGTGTGCTGCAATCTTGTGAAGTTCTGATTCTGCTATGTCTCGAAGGTGATTCTTGGAATCATTAGGGGAATTTTTTATCTAGTAGTCCATATTTTCATAGATTTGTCTCCATGATTTGATCGAGTCGATAGAATGTGGTGTGGTGTCGGATATGACATCTCCCTCTGGGATGGAAATCTCAGTTGTATCTTCACTCTTCTTGGGTCCCTTCTTTGGTGCCATAACTTTTGTATTGGAACAAAAACCTGTCACATAAGAGAGGTGTGTAAGCTCGGCTGGATGTGACTTACTCCTGATAGAAAGAGAAAGAATAAGGTTCAAAACATAGACCTTTAATTTTCCTTTAACTCATTTTATGGTGAAAGTACTGACGCAGTTGCCAAGAATTTAATACCTTTAATGTAGAGAATATTTCTGAGATATGCATTTGTGTCACAGAAATCACCAGCTATCCATTATTAATATGGTTTTATTTTGGTGATTCTAAAATCAAAATTTGAAAGATTTCGTTCAACAGAACCTGAAAAATGAAAATACCTAAGAAGTTTTAATTACCATTAAATGTATTTTTAAAACGAAGTTAGTTCATTTTAAACATTGATTTTGAGTCGAGAATTCATGTTTTGAGGTTTCAGGAATCTTGCTTACATGAGGTATGTCACCACTAAACCTCGAATCCTGAAATCATGATGGGATTAGTTTAGGCCTTAGCTTTGGTATTGAGTTGGGACTTCATGTTTCGAGGTTTCGGGGATCTCGATTACATGAGGTATGTCACCACTAAACCCTAAATCCCGAAATCGCAGTGAGATTAGTTTAGGCCTTAACTTTGGTATTGAGTCGGGACTTTGTGTTTTGGGGTTTCGGGGATCTCTCTTACATGAGGTATGTCGCCACTAAACCCTGAATCCCGAAATCGCGATGGGATTAGTTTAGGCCTTAATTTTGGTATTAGTAATTTAATTAATTAGGATCATGAACTAACTTCCATTTTTGTTTTTTTTTCGGGAAATCGGGGATCGAGATTTCGCAATTCGAAATGTATTAAAAATGTGTTGTTCTGAGTGAACCTGAATCCCGAAAGGTTAAAAGATTGTTAATTAACTCCTTTAGGGTTTTAATTTATCATGATTAAAAGTACTTTATAGAACGTGCGTCGAGACTTTAAAAACACTTGAGCTTTCTGCCTTTTATTATTAAAAAATAAATCCATTTCGAGATTTCAGTATCGGGCTTTTGGGACTGATAGCAAGGATTATACCTTATGAAAAGTTGAATCCCGAAAAATAAAATTTGTAGTCTTAGAGATAAAAACTTTAAGACCTGGTTTCAACAAATTCCTTGGAAGGAAAGGTTGTGGTCGATTTCTTTGACCTTCCCCCTAAGATTTTGTCTACTTGGGAAGAGTTAATCTATTGGTTCTGATCCACTTGTGGGAAATCTAAAATTCTAGCCGAGAATTTAAGGGAATACAATAATGTCACCTATAAGGATGGTGAGACCATCAAGTCTTTCAACTTGCGTTTCACCAAGTTATACAATAAAATCCCTGAGCTCATCCTCCATCAGAACCAAGCTGCTTTCATGCATTACTACAATGCATTGCCTTCCCCCTAACGTCATAGGCTTGAGGAAAAATCCATTGATATTATCGGTTCCACTCTGCATACTTGTTCAGAATATGAAGAATAGCTTGAAAGAACCAGTCTTCACCAGGGAGAATCGATTAGACAAATAGACATGTTCGCCCTTTTACAGCTAGTACAAGACATGCAAAATCGTATGATATTGTATGAGTGGAAGGGAAATGTCTCTCCTCGCACCCCTGGAGATTCATCCTCTTCTGCACCCCCCTTTCGAAATCTGGTTGAAAATAATTTGCAACCTAAAGCTATCTTGCCTCGAAGTTGGTGTAACTTCTATGAGGAACACCACGAGGAAACCACATGTGAGGTAAAGAAGAGTGCCAGAGATAATATCTTTGGTAAGAGACCAGAAGCTACTATCGTTGTCCTTGATTTTGCAGAGCCAGAAGATGTCATGGTCATCAATACTAGGAAAAACTCCTATGCTTCCAAGGGAAAATTTTATCCTCCCCGCAATTCTTCTAGCCCAAGCTTATCCTCACCCGTTGCTATGGTTCAGGTTCCTAAGGTTCCTGACAGTCAAGGAACAACCTCTCCTCTCCCCTCTTCCAAGTAAAATATCTTGAATCAATTGGCCAACATCAAAGTAGATGCAACCCTTCTAGACATGGTTGTCGTCCCTAAACAACAGATGCATCTAAAACAATTCATGGAAGGAAAAGATTTCATTGTAGCCAATCTTTCTGAAGAGGTAAATGAAGAGGATTCATCTATAAATAAAGTAGGTGTACATAACTTTAGATACCCTGTAAAAAATCCCCCTTTTTATATTTCTGTAAAGATTATGGATAATATTGCCCATTGTTGCCTCATTGATGGCGGTTCGGGCCCAACTGTGATGTCAAAGATTATTATGGAAGATATAGGCTTGTCTTGTACAAACAAAAACACCATAAGCATGCTCTCCTATAATAGTCTACAACAAACAACCATAGGTGAGATTAAGGATGTGACCTTAGTTTTATGCACTCATCCTGAGATAAGGACAACCCTTAGTATTCAGGTAATCGATATGTTAGTAA
>ML808026.1:66724-87634 GCA_009831015.1 Picea engelmannii
TAACATAGGTGAATGTGCTTAGTGCTTGAATCTATTAGATCTGATCCATTTATTTATGCTAAGTGCTTGAATACATTAGATCAGGGTGAATGATGTGATGCTTTGTTTTGTCTGCGAAGTAGATATTGGTTAAATAATGATGAACTAACTGTGCTTAGTTCTCTATCAAGTATTATAATCAAATATCTGTGTCTAAGATAAGGTTGCAGACACTTGAGTCCTGCAACCACCCCTACCTCTACCTCGGGTGAGACTTCATCTGCTTTGTAGGTGTTGCTGAAAGGGCCAATAGTTAGGGTTTTGTTGGTGTGCTATTTTAGCATTGAACCCTGGGTATGCCCCTGTGCCAACAGATGGTTCTGTTGTCGGGACCTGAGGCTATGATTGTTGGGAACTAAGGAAGAAGAAGCTTTGTGCAAAGATCAGACTTGAAATTGTGAAAGGTCTGTGCGTAGATCTGTTGCTCTAAGTGCATAGTACTCTACTTAGTTTGACAAGCTCTGTGCCAAGAAAATAAGTCTAATTTGAAGAAAAGATGTAATATCTGAAAGCTTTGTGCTCTAAGAAAGGAAAAAGTGAGAATTTTTTATTAAAAGAGGTAAGATCTAAAAGCTCTGTGCTCTGATAAAGGTAATAATATTGAAAAGTTCTAGATCTAAAAACTTTGTGCTCTGTAGAAGCAAGATAAGTGGAAATTTTTGTTTCAAAAATATGGATCTAGTTATGTTTGATAGATTCTATCCTATCTTGAAAACTAGGGCATTAATAGATGAAACAAGATTTGATATGAGTAGATCTGATAAGAATAGTGAAAAATATGTTATACCTATGCATAGAAAGAATGTTTGGACTAATAAGTGTATGTAGGATCCTAGAAAGAAATGTTTGCAGGTTAGCTACCATGATCCTAGCACGCAGTGCAGGAAAGGCTGGGGATCATTTAAAAGAAAAAGAGGATTAACCCTCTGTTACAGTTGCAGAAGACTGGGACATATTGCTAAAGAATGCCTTGGGAGAAGACCCAATTGTCTTTGTTGCAAAGCTATGGACCATGAAGTATTGGATTTCCCTAGAATGATTGCTAACATTGAAAGAATGAATATGAACCAAGAAAACCCTAAGGCATATCCATAAACTAAGATTATGGAAGAACCCTAGAAAGAATCAGAAAAAGTATTGCTACATATGAAAGAAACCCTGAATGACCACCGACATGTCATATTATCAGAGATCTTCAAAGAAAAAGAATTCCTTGAAGCAAGAATATGAGACTTCGACATTTACTGTGTTCTAGATGAGGAAAAATAGGTGAATATCATGATAGAGAGAACTTGGGAATCTATAGGGAGGCCTGCTATGATTCCTTCATTAGGAGGAATAGGACTATTCAAAGGAAAGCTGATAAACCTATGTGAAAATCTCACCCGAATACCTATGAATGCCAATGGAACTTTGACAAAAGATTTTGAGATTATTAAATTTATTGAGAACAGTGCCCCATTTACCATACTACTAGGAAAACCTTGGATTGAAAGAGATCAGGCCAAAAGGTAAGAAGAAGAGGATGTTTTAGAACAACAGAAGTGAGAGTTAAAATAATTCATGACTAGAAGGATCACACATTTGATTGAAGAGCAAAAGAATATATCGAAGCTATTTAACACTATAGACCCAGATGTCGAAGTTTCAAGAACACTAGAAGAGCCGCAGAAGATTGAAGTACCTATTCCAGATAAAGAAGAAGGATCACCCTCGAATCTTAAGAAAGAATATCATCAACGCGAAGTAACTATTCCAAAAGAAGATAAGAATCATAATGGAAAAATACATACCGAGACAAATCTCACTGGGAAGAAGGATAAAAAGATAAGTAAGAAGAGAGCTAAGATTGACAAGTTGCAGAAGGTTTCAGAGGGAACCTCGCAGAAGGAAAATTTGCAAATTTGGAGCTTCGCCGGGATATCAGAATAGCGACACATGACACTTCACCATGGTGAAGAAATATAGCCGTTGGGGACATTATAATCATTAGACCAATGCTTTGGACGGGTAGAAATGCATTTATGGTTAGACATCTCACCATCCGATCATTGGGACCGCACCATAACGGACATAACAGAGTTAATGAAGGCTTCTAACCCATTGTAAGAGATCAGTTGCTGAGTCACCTATTTATCCCATCGCGCCATGCACCAAGAACACTTTTTCCAACTGAGAGTTTGAGCTCACAGACTAAGTTGATTTTGCAAAGTGATCATCACACTCTTGATCTCTATCCCATTACTGTGTCTAAGTTACCCTTCGAACCTGAAATTGTTAACCCTGAGCACGTATGTCGGATGAGTTGAGTGTTGCAAAGAAATCTGTTGAAGAAGTTATGATCCACCTCATGACTGAAAGAGTCATGTCGATGTTTACAGGTGTACAAGCATCATCGATGAGAGGACTGCCAGCCTCTCCATCCACTGCTTGCGGAGCCGAACCATCCTGACCATCAGATGAAAAGCGAACCAAGCACAACGATGATCTAGCAAATGACAAATTGATCCTGACCATATTACTCGCCTATATACCACCTCTGAGCGGTGCAGTAAATCAAGACAATGTGCCCGAAGATTTTGAATACACCTTGGTTATGACGTACCTCCCAAAGGGGATACACATGGTTCGAGTAGACGAAGATAAGATTGTAGCGTTGAATTTTAATGACTTCAACCTTGGAGATCGCAAAGTCTATAACATGCTCACCCCTCATAAGTACTTGACCAGAACCAAGGGGAAGAATTCAAAGATGATCCCCCAGTCATGGACTATGAACCTCGCATAGTCCACCCTACTGAACGTCATGAAGATTCCCCACTTTGGTAGACACTAGGAAGTCAATGCCTGTGTAAATCTGCTACTTTCTTGTTACCATGGTGGCTATTTGTGGCTAAAATTCCGTATAATAGTTGATCCGATGTTGATCAATTAGATCATAGGGTTGAGTATGCAAGGACCTGATCCATAAGAGTTTTAACCCAGAAAATCCATGGATCACACTCTAGCACATAAGATCAAGGACACTTATGGATATGTCGAGAAGGTAACGCGAGGCTACAAGGTAGCTTCCATCCAGAGTGGCGTAGTGCACCTCACCTGTAAATTGATTGTAGGGAAGTTAGTACGAAAGAACCAACCTACCCAAGTCACCAGTTTTGTAGTCGACCTCGCAGGGAAGTGCATAGAAGGCCTTCAGATGAACTGGGCGAAGTACCTGGTGAACTAGTTGGAACTCAACTGGAAAGAATCACAAGATCAAGGATATGAATTTCATTTCAGATGGGTCTTGATCCTTATAGATTTTATTTCCTGGGAGATGCCAGAAGATGCGACCTTCCTAGACATCGAGCCATTTGAACCGTTGGTCGCAAAGTTCAGTACACTATGGTATTCAAGCGATATGAATAAATAGTGGCAGTAAAATGTTGTTTTTCATACCTACTACAATCAGTTGAAGATAACCATATAGTATGAGCCTTGCATGACTCCAAACACTCTACACCTGTTCAGGCCTTTGATGAAGTTCAACGCAGATCGACATTTTATTTACATCACAACACGTGCCAACAAACACAAGCAATAGCTTCAATCCTACTACAAGTTGACGAAGGAGGACTTGGAGGAGATCACTAAGGACTGGTTGATGAACCTCCTTATTCTAGCAGACACTGCGGAAATATCTGACATCGAGAGCCTAGAAACTACACAGGATACGCCAAGACCTAGTAGGACAAAGAAGACCAAAGAGGCCCAAGGATTAGACAGTGCATCCGTGAAGACTGCTTCCATATCACCAGAGCAAGGAGGTGATGGCAAAGAGTTAAATGACAAAGTAGTCAAGCAAAAGCAAGGAGACGAGGTTGATCCCCTGAAGAAGAGGAAAGGTTCACCTCTGAAACCTTCCTCCCGGAAGAAATTGAAGGCCACCATGACCAATATGCAGACTCTCCTCACCTCCAATGACTTCGACTTCCTCATAGAAGCCCTAGAAGATGCTTCACTAGAAATAACAGATAAACAATAAGCAAATCAAGAGGAGATGTATGATATAATTGAGACTGAACTCTGAGGGGTACAACAGGCCCTATATTCCAGTCGCGCAGTCTCCACTGTGCGGGGAGAACCAGAATTGGGAGATGATCCAACCCAAATCCATCGCCTAGATGATACAGTCGAATCTCACCTTTGACGAGCATAGGAAGAAAGAAAGAAAGCCACCCAGTCTTTGACACAAGTACAAGCTGCAAAACATGAAAATCTTGCTCTTCAAGCAAAGTTTGATGAAGAAAAATCATAACTACAACAAGAAAAGGAACAGTTTCTCGCGGATCAACTCGAAGTAAAATAAGAGGTCAACATAGCACTTCGCTCTGTGACAATCTTAGAGATAAATTCAGAAGACCGAGTTACACATCAGGGGAACCAACTCGTAGAATCCATCTAACAACTACAACAACACATAGCAAATTTGGAGTTGTGCACTATACCTGAGACCCCATAAGATGTAAGAGACCAAAGAGAAGAAACCTCCCAGAGTGCAGTTGAAAGGATAAAGGCTCTTACCCTAGAATGTAAGAAACTCACTGATCACATTGCCCATACCTATGAACAACTCATGGAGAACCTGGAATTGAAGGCACTTGAGTCGCAGCTCCAAGAGGTGAAGCATCAAGATGAAAATATACAGTTGCAGTTGAATCCCTTGTCAGCTGTGGAAAGAATGAAGCGATCCCAAGAGTAACAAACCACCCAACATCAGATCCACACTATCCAGAGAAGAGTTATGGAAGTAACTCATAAACTCCAACCTGTACAAGAAAAGGTCTATCAATTGTTTACATAGGTAGAAGGCCAAGGAGCAGAGCTAGAGAAGTTTTTCACTATAGATGAACAATGTCTAGAGGGACCTATCAACGATGAAGTCATCCAAGAGTTCTCTAAACATGAGGTCGTAGCACAGCAGGAAGTCGAAGTAGTTCGAGCCAAGCTTGAGGGATTCAAAGCATAACTAGTCAGACCAGAGTGACTTGGGATGAGTCACAAGAGAGTGTTGGGGGCCTGTTGGCCCTTGACCAAGTTTTGGGAGGTCCTTGGTCAAGTTTGACCTATTTTGGGACTTCGATAGCCTATCGAAGATGGAGCACAAGACGAAGTAGAGATCATGAGATCTCGACCCCTTTTTGGGTCCTTTTTGGGATTTGGGAATATGTAATGGGTATGGGATGTCGACCCATGGGTTTACCCATGTTTAGGCCTATTTTGTAAAGTATAAATAAGTATCTAGGTGAGATAAGTAGCCTGGCTGATAAGCTAAGTGCTAAGTGCAAGTATGGTTTGTAGATGCTCTGTGCATATTGTGAGAAACTTGTAGGGCTAAGTGCAAGTGGTTGTAACAGACTGTGAAAGGCTTTGTGCTAGACCTGGTTTGGGGAAGGAGGATATGGTGAGGTGTGCGCAGATCTCCTGTCCTATGTAGAGTAGGGTTTTTGTGGCTCTGTGAATGTAGATGACTGATTGAAGCTAATAAATAAGAAGAGTTGGTGGACGTAGCCCCAGGGTGGGGGTGAACCACATAAATACTGTTTTATTCTGCTCTGTGTGATGTTCTGATGTGTTTATGTCTTACTTGCTAAGTGATTTGATATAAATAGATAGATCTGTTTGTGCTTTGTGCTTATGATGAATCTGGATGCTAGATCTAACATAGGTGAATGTGCTTAGTTCTTGAATCTGTTAGATCTGATCCATTTATTTATGCTAAGTGCTCAAATACATTAGATCAAGGTGAATGCTGTGATGCTCTGTTTTATCTGTGAAGTAGATATTGGTTAAATAATGATGAACTAACAGTGCTCAGTGCTTTATCAAGTATTATAATCACAGATCTATGTCCCATCTAAGATTGCAGACACTTGATTCCTACAACCACCCCTGCCTCTACCTTAGGTGAGACTTCATCTACTTTGTAGGTGTTTCCGAAAGGGACGGTAGTTATGGTTTTGTTGGTGCGCTATTGTAACATTGAACCTTGGGTCTGCCCCTGTTCCAACAAGGAAACCCTTTCGGCCGTCGCAGACCCATGCCTGGGTTACACAAGTGTCTAGTTATTACTTAAGCACCATCCAAAAATACAAAAAATGAAATATTTAAAAACATTCAATATACCTATGTCACCGTAGGTGGCCCCTGGTGGGAGTGGCATGTCCAAATCTCCTTGAAAGTCTATCCCTACAGAGGGATAGTCATCTAGGGCAATGACCTGTTGCTGCCACAAGTAGAAGAAATCTTCGTTGTAGGGTGTGGGAACTCTAGCTCCCCCCTTTCACCTCACTACTTCGGTCTACCATGCCATGGCTAGATGACTAGGTCCTCTTGGAAGAATCTCAAATCTAGTTCCCAAACCTGGAACCCGCTCGAAGAAGAAACTACATAGGATAGAGGCAAACCCAAAATTCCTCTTACTCCCTTGTTTGCACTTGTTTGCACTCTGTGAATTGGCTCTTCATATTTTCCAGTAGTGAGGTACACCAGTCATTTATTGTGGGTCTCATACACTGTACTGCATAGAACATGAGTGACCTTGATGCCTGGTACAACGAGGTTGAACCTGTGATCCTGGTCAATACAATGACAACAATCTTCAGGCTGAGATTGTTTATTGCCCGGATAGGGAGTTGACTCCTGACCTTCAGAGTCCCTACTACACAGTGGGCATCGATGTACTCCTATATTTTCATTCCGCTCCCTGATCCTCGTGATTTGAGGTTTACAAAATCTCCTCAGCATGATAATCTAGTCAAAAATCATATATCCTCTACTTCAATCCTCAATGGTTTCCCATCGAGGTTGAAGCTTTCACTCTCGGGGTCCCAGTAGCCCACAAGCATCTCGAGCAACCTCACTTGGGCCCTCATTCCTTTGAGTGCCCAAAAATTATATAAGCCACATCTCTTTAAGGCAATTTGGGCCCCCAAATCTTGATCCACAATAACATCGACCTCCTCGTGCTCTCTTTCTCTCCATTCAAGAACCATCATGCCAAAGACAAGTCAAAATTTGAGTTACCATCCATGGAATTCATTGATTGGATGCTTGTACACACGTTGTTTCACTTATAATCACATATAGGGCTGGGTATACACTCCCCATAGTTTTCACAGGCGCATATAACCCATCGTATATGCGACCCGATAAGAGAGAACCCACGTACATCGAATTTCATAATTTACGTCCCAAATTACTCAAAATTTGGAACCTAATTTAAAAATTTAGTCCATTGGAAATGAAGAGGAAGGGAAGACGATTTACCTAGTCTAGACGGTTTCTGATTTTGTTGCCTGATGCTCCTGCAATCATCGGTTGAATATCAGAGGTATTTTGGTCCAATTTTCACTATTTGGGTTAAAAAATGAAAATGGTATAGTAATTTTTGGTTTTGTTATTATTTATAAACAATGTTTACCCAATTTCTATAGTTTTGAGCCATTTTTTCACCTAATGGACTAATACAAAGGTGGATTGAGTTGGTTTTTGTATTTTTCACTAGGGATTCTTGCGGATTTCAACGTTATGTTGGTCGTTCGTCACTGTGGACAGGTATTTTCGTTACCCATCATATAGGATAGGTATCCATTCCATCATGCATTTTTTCATTATCCTACAACTGTCACTTTTTATGCCTTAGGTATGAACCCATTTGTTGCGACACAAAATCGTCCATCTGCTATGAGTCGTGTCATTAGCAAATGGTAGAGACTTACCAAACATGGGTGCCCTAGTTAGATCCCCTACTTCACTAGGTGCCCATGCAGAGATTTTTTCCATAGGACTGGGCATCCCTCATATATAGTACATGAATTTATGCTGAGCCACATTTATCACTCATAAACATGCTACCTTATACCTCGAGGAATCCCAAACAAGTTTAATTTAATCTCTTTTCCAACTCGTCTTCAAAAAGAAAAAAGATTGCCGAGTGAACTTGTCTCTTTCACACTCATAAATTGGATTTGAAAGGACGTCTACTTGGCACAATTTTATCCCTTTTTCAAACTAAGTAGACTAAAAGACATAAAAAAATGATATTTTTTGGTGTTAAGATGTGATTACATCTTATGCCCTCTCTTGCAGTATTGAGCCTATAGTCGGTTCTCACTTTGCGTTGTAAACCATTTGCCTCAACAATTTTTGCATCCTCAACCAATCAAATCCTTGTTTATATCCTTTGCAATTTGACACCCTATACCTAGAAGGGAACATTCCCCCGAGTGTCCATCTCCCACATGAATTCCCTTGCATTGAGCGTAGGTCCGTTTCACTACTGGAACTAGTTTTTCTTACTTACGACATTTGTTTCCTCCTCTGTATCATAGCATTCATTTATATATGAAAAACCAAAAAAATATGGGTGAGAAGGGAGTATTATCTTGTATTGGCAGCAGTCGTGTTGCCTTTGAATAGAGCACACAATTATTTGAGTCCATTCATCATCATAATTTTGGGATTAGCATGGCCTTAGGAAGAAGAGCTCGTTACAGAGTCTTCTCTATCGACTAGTTACTCTTCCAATCTCTATAGAGAGTTTCATTGATGCCTCTTGCATCTCATGGTTTCATCATTGGGTCTATGTTGCTAGAGTCCTCCATATGTCTCATGTTCTTATTCAAAGGAAGTCTATCAACCTGTGTCGACCACTTCTCAGAACTCTTGACTTTGCATGTCGACCATACCCTCAGTTTGTCTCAGAATCACATGATACTGTAGTCCTATCATGCACCTTAGCTCTACTTTGATCATTGGTAGGAAACCTTGAACCCAACAGTCGATATTTCATCATTGGTCAGTGACTGGGTGGTTTCCCTTGTGTTCTACAACAAGACATCTATTCACACATTAGGATTCGTGTAATGTCTTGGATTCCATTAGCCTTATTGGTGGTTTCCTCACCTTTGTCAGCAGTTTTCATCATTGGCTACTATCCAGAGGGTCTTTTTCGTGTACCACTTGCACTTGGCACACAAGAAATACGCACATGGTCGTTGGTTCGTGAACATGTTCTTCATCCGATTTCCACCAAATCATGAAGCTCTTGCTTTGTACCTCATGCCGACTGATGAGAGATTCCTTAATTCTCTCCTTTCAAAGGGTCTCCTTCCATCGACTTCAGTCCATTTATTCTGGAAATAGGACCTAGAGTCTTATGAGTACCTTGAGGCTTGCAGTCATTAGTGGCAATCTCTCTCACCATCAACAGTTGGGAATACATCAATGTCTCCTAATCAATGGATTCTTCAGGTGTTCGACAATGACTCCTTTATTCATAGTTGTAAGAATTTATTCGGTGCCTTGATACCCACATTCATTATCGGTAGGTTGTCTCACGTTTGTTAACGGTATACCTCAATGATCGGTAATCAAACAATGTCTCATTGTGTTCAACCTCAACTCCTTTATTCACATGATGTAGACTTGCATGCTTGGCAAATTGTGTAGAAGACTTGAAGACATCACGATGTGGCTGCAACTTTCATGAGTTGTTGCTTCCCTCATTGGACCAATACTTATATGACTTCAATGATCATGGGAGATCAGATTGTACTCCATTCTATATAGATATCTTCAGATTGATTTTGAGACTGGTTCCACTAGACCTTGTTCGTGACTATGACATCTTTTTGGCATGTAAGCACATTTGTATTTTCCTATTCATGGCCACAGACACTTGTTTGGTATATTTTCACATGGATCTGTAATGTAATTTTATTGGAAGCCATGTATGCAAAGTCAGTGCAGAATGTAATGAGCAACTAGTTCTTCCAGCTAGTTCCCCATCACTCCACTTTTGGGTTGTTTATAATGTATTTCAGCCATCACAAATACTCCTCTGACCTCACACATTAGGGGGCATCTATTATAGAAAGATTTGCCTCACCCTATGCAATCTTGCACAGAAGGCCTTTTTCCATTTCCCCATGCAGACTTATTATCCTTGTTTGTAAAATCTAGTGCCAAAAATACATATTTTTCCACATGTACACATCTTGCCTACTATACAACATGCGTATACACAGGCTACTCCTCTATAGCCCACGTACATCAATATTTGTGCCAGAAAATGAAAATTAATGTCAGGTTTCCATGTCACGATAGGAGATCTATGATACTTGGCCTTCCATATACTAGAATCATTTCGAATCGACCCTTTAGTTCCATTTTGAAGGATATAAATGGGCCAATTCTAAGCTATGGAAAGAGGAGAAAGAATTCAACTTTGAGAGAAAATTTACTCTGGAGAAATTATTTACTTCATTTTGAGTTTGCATCCCTTTGTCCTTTAAGTCTGAACACAGTGTTCAACCCCCAAGCTCTTCCCTTATTTATTGAGAACCTCATTGTTTCTCTCTTATGAGCTTGCCTTTGGTGGAGGATTGAAGTGGTGGAGGCCCAACTGGAAGGAACTTAGTTTCTCAGTTCCGAACCGTGCCGACACGAAAGTTTGTAACATTTTCACTTCCGCTGATCATTTATTAATAGAAATACTCTTTTCCTGTCCAATTGATATCTTGCAAATATTTGAATTATTATTCCATGGGCATATCTTCCATGTTTATTAATGGATTATGCTATTGAATGTGCTAACATTATATAATATGACCATATGCTTGCTTTGCTTGGTTGTTGAGGACTAGTTGCAGGTATATTGCTTTGGGTCAAGTGCTCAAGAGTGGACTCTATCGAACGTCTAGATGAGGTAGGGATTTTATCTTGTCTTGCTAGCATATTTGTTTATATAGCATACTTGAGAAGATAGTTTATTTCTGTAGTCATTTCCATCTTTTGTGGTTTACCCTAGCCATAGAGAGATTTTACTCATAACAAAAATACAATATGAAATGAGATCAACACTCTTCTAGTGTTGTGATCAGACATTCTTCCATGGTAACTTGGAGACACAACAAGAAGTTTCTCCTAGAGGAGATGTTAGTTATATCTAGTAAATGATTTAAATAAGAATTCATCTCAATAATACTCACATGCTACCAAGTATAATACTTTTCAAACACTGCTACCTCAATTATGGTGTTTACTTGTAATGAGGTAGTTATCAACTTGTCATGTACAACTTTGAATCTTATCAACTTAATCAATCAAACCTGGAATCTGGAGTATTGTCCTCAAGAATGAGTGTGTTTCTTTTCTTTCAAGTCTCCTTCACTCAAGATGACACGTGATTTCTTCAACCTGTCCTCTGTACTAAGACAATATTCTATCTTGACATAAGTCTAAGTTAGAGAATAAAATCTATAAACTCAACTTAAATAAACCTTGATAATTTTGACCAATGGTTAGTATGATTTCAACATATAACCTAGATGTTCATGAGCTTAATGTTATAACAAATAGATGCAAATCACAATAATCAACCTAGGGTGCATTATTCATCTGAATGTGTTGGATTTGAGATGCTTCTAGATCTATGGCAAGAGATACCTTCTCCATATGATAGCTACGATAACATTTACCAACCCCTTAAAAACTTTAAGGGTGATTGCAACTGGTACTGCAACTGATACTACTGTTGATTCTGAAACTGCAACTGCAACTACAACTTAGGGTTTTATGAGGAAACCCTAATTTTCCAAACTTCAAATTTTGAAATTATGATCTAGGGACTAGATGCGCTGGGATGAGGTGAGTTTGCTGGAGCTATTAGATTTCAAAAATTTCAAGTTTTTCCTCTTGAAACTTGACCTGCAGAAATTTGGACTGGTGCTTTTGGTATTGGTTTTGGTTTCCTAGTTTTTCTGGTTTTCTGGTACTTTTGCTTTTCTAGTACTAGTAAAAACTAGGGTTTGAATTTTTAGAGGCTCTGTCCACTAAAAATATGCAGTCAAGCTGCCAAAATATTCACTAGGGTGTGGCACACTTTTCTAGATGGTTTATAGGAAAAAATTCATTTCTAATAAAAATCCCTAATTTTCTTGTACAACAATAGTGACGTTTTTGCTTATCCAGTGAAAGGTGCTCTCTTCAAATTAGCTATGATACCATGTTAATTTTAGAGATGCTATTAATTTATTTTTAATTTACTATACAATGATAACATAAGAAGAATCACTAAAAGAAACACAATCACAAGGTACACAACATTTATCCTGGGAAACCCTCATGGGGGAGAAAACCCAACAAAAACTTCCTTAATATAGATTTCCAATACAATGCCAAGATAATAAATCAAACACAAGAGAATATCCAACACTGAGCAATGTGCCTCTCTCTTCCTTCTTCTCCCAACTACAATTATCCAAAATTGCACACTTTATGAGTGAATGAGTGAGTGATCAAATGAGGCGCTAGCCTCCTTTATTTATACTAGCTGGCAGGCATTGAAAAGGTGTCTCTTCACTGGGCATGGCCGACTTCTCTTATTAGTGGTTAAAACCACTTTAATTAGGCATGGGGGATGACTTCTTAATTAGCATAATATAATTAGGGTTTGACCAATCCAAAAAAGGGGACATGGTCAAGTATAAAGCCCGACATGATCAATCCACAAAAGGGGACTGATCTGATGAATAATAAATCAATAATAAATAGAATACTCTTTGCAATTACAATATTTAAACATGAATTTGCATGGCAAACAAGTCCATGATTTTGACTTGTCTTTAATTCGACAAGCAGGTCCCACTAGGATCCGTGACTGATATTTTATCTCACGTTCCTACTGATCAACAATTTTCTCTCAATCTACTGACCTCATATCTATCGGAACTCACCTCTGAATCCAAATCTGTCATCTTCTGATGAATGGATGAGATCCAACAACAATATCTAGATTTGACGATCTAGATTGTGGTCATACCTTTTAGAATTCCAACTTTGTCTGAGACCACTCATGTCTATATACCACCCCTTAAATGACACATGTCACCCCAGAGAATATGATGGCTATCGAATTTCCATTCCATGTCATCATGACATCATCGTTCCCCTTTTCTTCACTTAACTAGGATTTAGGAAAATCTATGGTGGGAATCAATCCTCGCTTGTAGATAGATTGATGACTCTTTTCAATCCTTAAATATTTTTCTTCCTTGGTACTTCCTAGCTTGACTTCCACTTCATTGACTTTCTATTCCCCAATGACGATGCTTATAACATCAACTATTCAGATCTTGCTGAGACCTTTCCTAAAAGATTGACGGTCCTCGTTCTGTCATCAAGACTCCATTGTTGTCATCAAAATTTATAAAAGAATTGGCACTCATTCATTCAAGAAGATAATGCATTCCCAACGAAGGGATGAGATCCACTTACCTTTTTGAATCAACGACTATGAGCTCTTCCGATTCAACACAGGATTTTCCCACTGGCTTAAGGTTTCGACTTCATAACTTATACATTTTCAGGATTTCTTCAAGGTTTCTAACGGGTCTTCAAGAGTCAATACAACACTCTAAGATCATTACATGTCTGTCAATCTCATTAGAAATGAGATTCTTGCATATCTTGTAAGATTTCCACATAAACATCACAACTGCCTCAGGACTTAAGCCCTCCATTCCTAACGGGAAATATCTTTGGCCATCGAGACATTCACTTCACTTGTTAAAATATGTTTGTGTCCATGTCCTGCAAAATCTCCTCTAAATCTACAAGGTTTCTAAGGAAACAGACTGTCTATACTGGCTTAATATCACAATTGACTGGTTAAAAATTAATAATAAAAACATATCCTAGTCATTCAAAGGTTCCATTCATTGATTACAAGAATTTATATTTCCCATTAGCTTAGACAATGTATAAATTCATCATTCACACACAATTTAAAAAAATCAAGCTATGCACTTATCTGAACAAGAAAATGCCAACACCAACTGACTAAGAGAGGACGCCTTTCCTCCCAAACTTAGTCTATATTGTAGAGTTCATTCCTATAGTACACCATCCGTGTGCCAAGCCATGCTACCATAATGTGAATTATTTAGCTGGATTCCAAACTTGAGATGATCCAAGAAGGTTACTCTCGTTCCTTCTCTCACAAAAACTTAAGTTTCCCCCTTCCCGCTGAACTCGAGAACTCTACATTTTTATCATGTGTTTTCTCAACTAGATTTCCTCTACACAAGGGAGTCCCTTATTTTCTAAATAGTCCCTCAATGACCTCCCCTTATCAATGTCGGTTTCTATATAGTAAGAACCAAGTTGCAGCCCATTATCTCTCTAGTATGGATTTGGGTCTTGTCTATTTTGGGGTGATCAATCTCAACTAGGAAAATATTACTATTTTCCTCAAAGAAATCTCTCCATTCTCTTTTCTTCTTGACTCATTCACTCGAACACCTATGTTCTCAACACTTGTTTCTCTATGTGTTTTCTGCTCACATGTTCTCTCTCGAGTTAATTCTTCTCCATTTTTTTGTGCGTGCATGCACCCTCCTCTTCTTATGTATTTTGTTGGTCATCTCTTGGTATGGTGGTGTTTTTACACCTTTGACCTGTTTCTCCTCCAATAATCTTGGTATTCCCATGGTCCTTCTACAAACACAATCGATAGTCCGCAGTTCCCATTCTGAAGGGGCAATTTTGTGACATCCTATTGTCAGGCCTGTTATCCCCATTTTGAGGATAACTAAGGAGATGATGTATTGAGGCCCTCAGGTTGCATATATAGAGTGTCGAGAGACCACATGACCAAGAATACCCTTTTGCACAGATGGAAAACCCACTCACCACCACGAATGGTCACAGGTTTGAGATGGAATCCACCACACTAGATGGCTTCAGAAAGGCAATGGGCCTTGCTCCATGAGGTACAATTCAGTATTATGGTGAGAATCATTTCAATATTTAATCCATTTGATTATGTTGTATCTTAGATTTCTCTAGATTTCATGATATGTGCTTGGACATTATGCCTTTTTCCCTACTTCACCTTGGTGGTTGACATTGTTCCCCAGTAAGTGGTTTTCCTTGGGGATGGGTTTGGTACTAGGAACTCCATTAATGATCCATCGTACTGTTCCCGACCATACTTACCACTTTCCATTATTATTCCCATCCATTTCCTCATCTCTTGGGATTTTAGGGTATATTGACCCAAGAAGGGGTTGTCCCTCATTCTATGGGAAGAAGGGGACAAAGGCCCAGAGGGTTTGGTATTGGGTAAAAGATAAAATCCTTATATAAACCTTCCAGATGATTCACCCATGGATCACTAAGAAAATAAATGAAACACTTATCTTTGAATAAAGGGGATCCATAATATAATAAAGAATTTTTAAAAGGTTAAGTTGAAGGATAGGGGGTCTCATCACGAGCTAACCTATCATGTCCATAGATATCTAGTGGTATGACATTGTCATCATATGGTCACCAAAATAGGGCAATGACTCTCAGTTGCATGGCTGAGAGAAAGGGAGTCTCATCACAAGCCAATATTCTCATTTCCACTAGGTGTTTGTGGGTGACATTACTATCATCTGGTCACCACGCCAGGGCAGTGAACTTCAATCTCTCCTTATGATATTATGAAATAAAATTAAAATAAAGAAAGATAAAAGGAAATTGATGGGCTTAGAAAAAATGCATTGTGGATGAAGGTACCACACACCCTCTACAAAGGCACCCATGAATGAGACACTACAACCCCTTGTATGTCATGAGCCCTATGCCCATTGAGTATTGAACCCTACCACTTCATCCACTTTACATGGCTTAGAGAGGGATCTCTTGGAAGCTCCCCTTGACCTAGGGAAAGACCTGCCTAATAGGACACTTCGTCAACCCTCTCATATTTAATCTTGACAAGTTGCATAGTGTCTTTGAGTTGTTAATTCTTTGATATAGTGATATCTGATATCCATTTACCTCTATTCACTTACCTTTCCCTACCAATCCATTATTCCATCACTTGACCTTCCCGGGGACTTCTCCTTACACTTCCCTTCATCTTTATCATTCCCCCTAGGATCTTCGATATCGCCTCCTAGGAGTGACCTTAGTCAACCCCCAAGTGAGGGAACTACATCGACGTGACATTGGGTGTAGGATTCCCAAGTTGTAGCACTTGATTTTGTGGTTGGGTCAGGATTTTCCCAACCTACAACTTGTGCTATAACAAAGCCATTCATTGGCCCTTTCCTCCTTCAAGAGACCAATATGTCAACATCCATTAAAAACTTCAACCACTTCCCTGACCTTCCATAACTGCTCACATGGCTCCACTCATATCTGGTACACTGGAAGGTGTGTGTTTATGCTTAACAAACATAGTTTATCTTGTGAAAAAATCTTCATGTTTTCTTCATAAAAACAACTCAACTCCACCTCACCCAATCACTTAATCAGTCCTTGCTTCATCAATTCCCACTTGTGTATCATGGCCATTACTTTTCAAGGTTGTTCCCTCTAAGTCGATGATTTTTTTTTGTGTTTTTATTAAATCAAAACATGATTACATGCTTCATAAACATTATTACATGAAATCTTATCATAATTTCAATCTTGGGGAAAACATGGTCTTATGGGTAGACCCTATAAACGATACTCTCCTTCATTGTATTATTTATTGTTGACCGATTCTGGTGAACCATAAAGCTATGAAGAGACAATGTAGGTAGACACTAAAAATAAGTGGGAGCAAGGCATGAAAGAGGAAATGGACTCCTTGGTAAATAACTAGACTTGAGACTTGGTTTAGTTTCCTGTAGGAAAAAGAGCATTGTAGAATAAATGGGTTTACAGGTTGAAGGAAGAAGATGGAGGCAAAAAATAGTACAAGGCCATACTTGTTGTAAAGGGGTTTGCATAGAAGAAAGGTATATATTTTGATGAAATATTTTCTCCTAAGTTTAAAATGACTTCAATTAGGACTATTTTAAGTCTTGTAGTAGTATAAGGTTTGCATATTAAACAGTTAGATGTAAAACAACTTTTCTCCTTGGGGATTTGGAGGAAGATATTTATATGCAACAACCACAGGGGTATGAGGTCAAAGAGAAAGAGAATTTGGTATGCAGGTTGAGCTTGTATGGCCTAAAGGAAGCTCCAAGGGAGTGATATTTGAAATTTGACAAGTTTATGAGAGAACAAGCTTATAGTAGATGTCATTATGATCATTGTGTTTATTTTAAGAGGCTAGAAAATGGAAGCTATAATATCTTGCTATCGTATGTAGATGACATGATCGTTGTGTTAATGTTTAAGCCATTATTATAGTTCTTTTCATTTCATTAGATAACAATAGCATAATCCAAGATCACTGAGAAATACACAATCACAAGAGACACAACATTTATCCTGGGAAACCCTCTAGGGGAAGAAAACCCAACAAAACTTCCTTAATATATATAGCCCATACAATGCCAAGAGATCTCTTAAACTAATACAGAAAGTCCTCTCCCAGATATGCACCACTCTATCTCCTTCTTCTCTAACTGCAGATCCGAAACTTGTCTCACAAAATGAGCAAGTGAGTTGTGTGTCTAAGTGAGGTGCTAGCCTCCTTATTTATATTAGACTGGCACATGTGAAGTGTCTCTTCACTGGCAGGGACAACTTCTCCAACTGGGTGGTTATAACCACCTTTAATATTTTTTGGGGCCTCTTTAATATCTGCTGGGGCCGACTTCTTATTCTGACTATTATAATTATCATTTGACCAATCCACAAAAGGGGATTTGGTCCTATTACAATAGACGACATGATCAATCCACAATGGGGATTGATCTAATGAATAATATATCAAATAATAATAAGAATACTCTTTGCAGTTACATTATTTCAGCACTCCCCCTTAAAAATAAGGGTATTCTTCAACAACATCATGTGAGAGAGAGAGGACAACATCATCAACAACATCAAGTGGGTGAGAGGACAACATCATCAATATCATCTTGGAACACTGACTAGCGTATCTATAAATTATCGAAAGTTTTCTTCATCGACAACATCGTCATTCTCAAAGGAATGCCATCATCATCTGCATCAATATGTATTAGTATAAAAACTGATACATCATCATCATCACAACACAAGGCTAGCTCATCATAATACAAGACTGGATTTACATCACAACTGTCAAGCTGGAAGCTCAGTACTTGTCTCATCTCAATGTCTTGCTTTACGTCACAACACTCAGGATGGAAGCAAGCTACTAGATTGGATTTACGTCACAACTATCAAGCTGGAAGCACAATACTAGTCTCATTTCATCGTCTTTCTTTACGTCACAACACTCAAGATGGAAGCAAGATACTCGTCCTACTTTACGTCAAAACCATTAGGTCGGAAGAATGATACTAGACTGGCTTTATGTCATAGCTATCCAGCTAGAAGCTCAGTGCTAGTCTCATCATATCATTTGTCTTTATGTCACAACCATCAGGTCGGAAGAAAGGTACACATCCTTCTTTACATCACAACCATAAGGTCAGAAGAAGGGAACTAGACTTGCTTTACATCGCAGCTATACAACCGGAAGCATTGTACTAGTCACACATCATCTTGCTTTACGTCACAACCATCAGGTCAGAAGCAAGGTACGCCCTACTTTACATCACAACCATTAGGTCAGAAGAAGGATACTAGACTGGATTTACATCACAGCTATCCATATGGAAGCACAATACTAGTCATATCACATAATCTTTCTTTATGTCACAACCATCAGGTTGGAAGCAAGAGATGTCTCATCACAACATCTACTCCACCTTTCAAGGAGGGTCCTTTCAGAATATACCAAGCTTATCTCAAAAGTACTCAAACTTTATACGGGATAGTGGCTTGGTCAACACGTCAGCAACCTATTCATCCATGCTAATGTACTGGAGCTTTAAGGATCCTCTCTGCACCATGTCACAGATGTAATGATAACAAATCTCTATGTGCTTCGACCTGTCGTGGAATACATGATTCTCTATCATATTTATGCAGCTCTGGTTGTCACATAAAATCAAGGTTGCACTCGTCTCTAAGTCAAATAGGCCGGTCAAAAACTTTCGAAGCCATATAGCTTCGCAACTGAAAGAACATGCAACAATGTATTCTGCTTCCACTGTGCTGAGAGCAATGCTAGATTGCTTCCTACTTTGCCATGAGATCATAGCTGATCCCAAACTGAAACACCATCCTGAAGTGATTTTCCTATCAGAAACACTTCCTACCCAATTTGCATCAGTATATCCACTCAATGTGAAATCATGATCTCCATCATAGCTGAGGCCACAATCTATTGTACCTTTAAGGTACCTCATCACTTGTTTTGCAGCCACTAGGTGAACACGTCTAGGTTCTACCAAAAACTGACTCAAGGTGTTCACGAAAAAACAAATGTCTGGTCTAGTGTTTGTCAGGTACATCAACGATCCACTAATCTGTCTGTACAGTGTGGCATCAATCAACTTTGACGAAGTATCGACCAACAACTTCAACTTCGCTTCCATGGGTGTATTCATGGGCTTGCATTACAACATGTCGAATCTCTTCAAGATTTCAATCGTGTACTTCCCTTGGTTAAGTAAGATTCTCTCAGGACTCTGTCATACCTCAAGACCTAAGAAATAATGCATTAGGCCAAGGTCTTTCATTTCAAATTCTGAGGCAAGTCTCTTTTTACATTTAGTGATGAGCTTTTCCTCTCTAGTTAAGAATAAGTCATCCATATATAGCAGTAAGATTACCGACTCATCATTCATGATTTTGAAGTATAGGTTAGAGTCTTCTTTACTCTTGGTAAAGCCTAAGCTCATCAAGAAACTGTCTATACAACCATACCAAGCTCTAGGAGCTTGCTTCAATCCGTATAAGGATTTCTTCAATTTGCAGACATGAGACTTCCTATCTTCAACCTCAAATCCTTGAGGTTTCTCTATATACACTTCCTCTTCGATGACACCATTTAGGAAAGATGTCTTCACATCCATCTGGTGCAACTTCCACTTCATCTTAGCTGCAAGAGCTATGATGGTTCTGATCGAAGTGTATCTGGCCAAAAGAGAGAATGTCTCTTCATAGTCAATGCCTTCCTTCTGGGAAAATCCATGAGTGACAAATCTTGCTTTATACTTCTCAATACTTCCATCAACAACATGTTTTATTTTGAAGATCCATCTGGAGAATACCAAATATTTACTCTTCAGTCTGGGAACTATTTCCCATACTTCGTTCTTCATTGTGGATTGGTATTCCTTTGTCATGGAATCTGCCCACTCTTTCCTATGAATGGCTTCTTCAAATAAGGTAGGCTCCTCTTCTATAAGATCACACATCAAAGTTGTATAACTAGAGAATGGCTTTGGTCTTTTCACCTGTCTCGTAGTTCCTTGTGGAACACCGTACTTCTCTCCATATTGAATAAGCTCTCTAGCCCAAGTTGGATTTATTTTATGGAGGATCATTATTTTAGGAGGTTCTTGCACTTCTACTATATCATGGTCTTCTAGAAGTTCCTCATTAGGGGAAGTTACAACTTCACTCACTGGTTCTGCAGCTCTAGGAACCTCCCTCATTGCAGTACTAGGGATTACAGGTTCCTCTTCATATACTTCTTCAAGATGGCATAGTTTAGATTTCTTGAGCGTTGCATATTCATCAAAGGTCACATCCCTGCTGATCTCAATGTGATGGTAACCTGGTATATAGATTCTGAAGGCCTTGGAGACCTCAAAGTATCCCACAAATATTCCCTTCTTTCCTGAAGGGTTCAACTTGTTTATGTTTTCTTTAGGTATATGAATAAACACTGGACAACCAAATATTTTGAGATGGCTTACCTCTAGCTTCTTTCTATTGAACATCTCTTCTGGTGTCTTGAGCCCAAGTGCACTATGGGACAATCGATTCTGCACATATACAACTACCATT
>ML808027.1:0-14097 GCA_009831015.1 Picea engelmannii
GATAACCAAATCAATTCAAACTACAAAAGATGTATGAAATAAACTTATAGTTGATCATTCATTAGAAAGACATTGAAAGAGAAACATAGAAATATATTGTAAACAGGGTTAAAGAACACATAGCTTCAAGTTGATAGAATTCAAAATCTTGTCTGTATTATTTATATCACAATGGATTGAAAACTTTTAATACAATCGGCTCTCCTCCTAACCAAAAATCCCTTTCTCAGTCTTGTGAAATTCTATTTATACATGATGATCACCAAAAAAATTTCCCGTTGGTGATTAACCAACTTCCTAAGACTAACGGTTACCTGAATGTGCATTGTTGAACCGTTTACATTTCTATTTTAACTACTTTGTTATTTCAATAATGAAAATATACAAAACAATATTTCATGTCTACGTTGATGAACTTATTTCTTCTGTCTTAAGACAGTGAATGCATTTTCCCAAAAAATTCACCAAAACTCTGGGAGCTTCTGGTATATCTTTTGCCTCAAATATGAAGAGCTTTTTCTGTAGTTCGGGTAGATGATCTTCAATTATCTTCCTTCTGAACTTAATAGTTTGCAACTTTAAGTTCGGCATCACTATACATTTGTTGATTTTGTTGACATTGATTACCTTTATTTTTGGGATCTCCACCTACATTTCCTCCAGATCTTCCTTGAATCTTAGCTGGTGCTTGACAATGTTAATTTCTCCTAATAACCCCAAACAATTGTTTTCTCCAATGTTCAAAGAAGTTTTTTCTAAAAGATCAAAAATTTCTTGACAATCATCATTGACCTCTCTGGTTATTCTTTTGTTTTTTGCAAGGTCTGCCTCCCACACCTTGAGTATTGCATCTCCTTTAACCTGTGCTGAAACATATAGTTTTTGAATCTTTCCGACCTCCTCCTTTGTTGAAAGGGCCACTGCTTTTTGGAAAGTCGTCCTGGCTACTTTCAATTCTCTTTCTTTCAGGAGAATGTTTTCCAAATCTTTGTTTGTTTCCTGAAAGTAATTATGAATAAATTCCATATTTAATAACACTCCCTGTTGTCCCTCTTCTATCTTCAAATGAAAATAAAGAAAGTAAAATAATCTTATCTTGTAATTGTTTATTTGTTTCTTCTTTCTTTAGGACATGTGCCTAAGTAACCTGTATTTTTTGATTTGCTTCCTCTAAGCTTTCTTTTAGTTTCTGAATATCTTGAATGTCATTCAATCTAGCTCGTTCTAGACCCTTTTTTATTCCCCAACTGATATTTCTTTCAGTCTCCTTTAATTGATCCTGTAGCTGAGCTATCATATGTTCTTTCTTCTCTAACATAGTTGTCAAACTACCCACATAGTATAAATTCGCTGATGCTAAGGCTCCCATTGTGCCTGCTATCTCTGTAGTGAATTCTCCTTCTTTAAGTTTTTGTCCATCTATAATGATTTTGTGCTTTTTAATCATCATATCTCCTCTAGGATGCATTTCCTCTTTTAGGATAGCCTTTCTCTTCTTACTGAAAAAATAATTGGAAGGAGGAATCTCATCTCTAGAAATAGGCTCAATATCACTTATGTATAGAGCTCCCTCATGGGGGTTTCCATAAGTAGACTCCAATGGAGTCAAGAAAGTAATGGGACTTCCAAGTTCTGTCAATGTTGTTCCTCCTACGTTTTTCGAAAAATTCTCAAGAATTTCTGAGGGTGTTTCCAACTCCTTTCCTTTCCCTCTCTCTGATTTTTCTGTCTGAAGAACTCCTATTTCCTGTGAAGGAATTTCACTCTCCTTCATTTTTCCCTTTGTATTAGATTTTTCCTATACATATGTTTCAAAGCCTAGGGGAGGCCCTTCCTGCTCTGGGGGAGGAGTCGTGGATTCACCTTGCAAAATTTTTGGCAAACAACTTCGCATGTGAATTTGGAAGGATATAAAACCAGTCTGCAAGTCGGGTGATAAGGCCCGTACCCTATTCAATACCTCTTCATAAGTTTTAAACTCCTTGAATATATCGTTATAAAAAGATTTTTCATGTTCATAAGATTTCAAATTATAGTGCATCAAATGTCTGCTTACTAATTGATAAGGGTCATGCTTTCTATGCTCATTATCTACCAGTTTTATCTCCTCTAATGCCTCGACTTCCACTTTAGAATGGCCAAGGTTTAGTAATGAAAATTTCTTGACATACACAGGGAAGGTTGTCCAGGATTTATTTTGAGCTACCTTTAGCTCTATCCCAATACCACCTTTCACTATTTGATATGATACCTCCCTCAATACCAGTCTGTCTGGGAGGAATTTTGGAAGTGCGTGAGGGGGAATTGAGCACCCATAAACCCTAATGCAAGAGAAGTTTTCTTCAACAAACCGGTCAGCTATTTCTTTGAGATTTTATGAGACTGCCTCAGGAATGCGAGGGGGTTCACAGCCAATAAACATTTTATGTATTGGAATTATTACGAAATGACAAATTTCATAAAATGCATCCTTAGCATTTTCTTCCCAAAGTGAAGAATGATATTCATGAATCGGCTCGAGGCAAGTTATGTTCCAACTCCAATTCATCAGGGGAAATGGAGTCACAAAGAAAATCGCATCCATGATGTACACTGATATAAAAGGCCACTGGTTGACCTTTAGATTTTGCAAATCTGTAATTTGAAACTTCTTGTGCTAGGTTATTAGACATAATCTTACTCTAATTGAAAGTGTATCCTTCTAAAGCTTCTTCTAAAAAGGGCACCCATTCTGCAGGAAAATGGCAGGGATCTTTTTTCCCAAAAAGTCTACACAGCATAATGGTTACATAGACCATGTATTCGTTCAAAGATGCCGTGGCATAAACCCCATGGGTATCGGCTCTAAAATTTGATGGACATATCCACCATTTTCAAATCAAATTGGGATAAGTTTGGTTTGCCTCAGTACACTCTTTCCTTTGAAATTCAGCTAAAAACTTGGCATTAAAAGTGTACTTAGGATTTGGTGAGAGCTTATACATTACTTGTATATGTTTTGGCCCGAATGAGCCTACAACGACCCCTTGATCATTTAAAATGATCCTGATCGGAATATAAATCTTTTCCAAGGCCCATTTGGTCATGTCATTGTGCGCAATAAGCCGAGGGTGCACCGCGACCTTAGGAAGCTCTGATTCTACTACATCCCAGAAGTGATTCTTGGAATGAGTAGGAGAATTCTTGATTTTGTATTCCAGGAATTCATAGATTTGTGTCCAAGATTTAATTGAGTCGATAGCATGTGGCGTAGTGTCAGATATGATATCTCCTTCCTGTATATCTTCAATCTTCTTTGGTACTTTCTTTGGTTCCATGAATTTAAGTTAGATGGAAAACCTGTCACAGAGAAGGAGTGTATGAGCTCAGTTGAATGCATCTTACGCTTGATAGTATGAAGAAAAATATGTTGCGAAACACAGACCATCAAAATCTCTTTTAATTCATTTAACGATGAAGGGACTGACACAACTGACAATAATTCAATATATTTAATGCAGTAGATATTTACAAGATACGCATTAGTGTCACATATCACCAATTTTCTTTATTTAAGTGGTCGCATTTTGGCACTTTTGAATTCAAAATTCGGAACATTTCATTCAATCGGAAACCGAAACGTGAACAAAACCTAAAAAAATTGATTGTCATTAATCATGCTTTCAAAATAGAGTTAATTTAGACTAATCACAGATTAAAAGTCAAGATTTCGTGTTTCGGGATTTCGGGGATCGAGTTGACAAGAGCTATGTTATCACTGAATCCCGATTTCTGAAATTGCGAAATTACAATAAGATTAAATTAGGACTTAAATTTGTTTTAGCAAAATAATTGATCGGTATTGAGTGTTTTTGGATTTCGGGGATCGTGTTGAAATGAAGTATGTCATCGATGAATCTCGATTTTTGAAATTGCGAAATCATTAACTTAAGTCGTGAATTTTCATTTTAGTGAATTAATTAATCAGGATTAAGGATTGACCTCCAAAATAGAATCAATTTAGACTAACACAAATTTTGAGTTGGGATTTCTCATTTCGGGATTTCGGGGATCAAGTTGACAAGTGGTATGTTATCGCTGGATCCCTATTTCTGAAATAGTGATACGACTAATTTACTTTTAATAATTATTTACTTCAACTTTTCGGGAAATCGGGGATTGGGATTTCACGATTCGATATGTATTAAAACCTATGTTCTTAATAAACCCCGAGTCTTGAAAACCCCTTTTTTATTAGTCTGATTTTTTTCTTTTAATTATTATTAGAATAAAATCTGTCGGGATTTCGGTACCATCCTTTTGGAAATGAAAGTGAAGGTTATGCTTCTTGAAAAGCCGAAACCCGAAAAAGGAAGGCTTTAGTCTTGAGATTAAAAAATTTAAAATATGTTTTAACATAGGCCCCAATTGGGGACCTCGTCTCCCTATGGGATGAGGAGAACGTGTAGACTTAGTGCCTTTATTGGGTTAATGGAGTCAAGGGCTTATCTCTGTAGAAATTGCTAATGAAGGGGATATAGAGGAAAAAGAGACTTCATCCTTACTTCTGAAAATCTTTTCAAAACTCTGATTTGTTGTAAACTCAGTTGCAGTCCCATTAATGATCTTCTCTTTCTCGTTACTAAAATTAAGTTAGCGTTAAGATGATCAAAACAATCCTAGGAAACCCAACAGATTTTGTAGCTTTCGGCTTGCATCAAACTAAGCGAAATTCATATTTTTAATTGGGGAGCCCTATTTGGACTTGGGATGTAGATCTGGTTTCAAAAAGATTGGTAACTAGAGTAGAGTGATATTTAAGTATGACAACCTTACAGATACATCAGATATTGCTTCACTGTCAGTGAGCCTGTTCAGTACCCCGGTGAAGTTATTTTTCCCTTTTTACTAAATTTCCTTTCACCACTTCGAATCCTAATTATGCATTTAACCTTAGATATTTCTTCACTTCCAGCGAGCCTGTTCAGTACCCCAGTGAAGTTATCTATCCCTTTTTACTAAGACGAGGGAAATCATTTAAATGAATTTCCTTTCATTGTCTTTTGGACTAGATGGGGGCAATCAAATATGAATTTACTTTCACCATCTGTCTTATATTTTACTTTTTGAATACGAAGTGGGGGAAATCAATGGTATTTAATATACCAGGGATGGTATCTGTGTAAAAATTGCAATGGAGGTCTGTCAACTTGTTTTGATTACTCTAGACCAACCTTCTCTTAACTTTCAAAACACCTTAGTCCGAAGAGAAAAAGGGGAAGATTAATTCCAGGGGTCTTCCTTCGAGCAAGCTTAAATCCTTAGAAAAATGTTAAGAAACCTAGGAGAGTCAGGATCAGCCTAAGCATAACTTTGTTTAGTCGGAGAGTGAGGAGTTATGAGGAATGGTCTACCTTTTAAGAGCAGTTTTTTAGCTTCAAAAGTTAAGATGCAATCTCTTCTCCCTCTGTGGGAAACCCAGAAAGAATCTTGGTTTTTCAAGAAGACAAAAATGAGGGTAGAAAGGGGAGATGTAGAAATACCTGGAAATCGAAAAAAAGAGGTCATAAATTAAACCCAACTCTTGGAACTCTTTCTCAAACACGCTTTTCATTTTTTGTTTATTTTAAATACCTCTTGTCCTATTCTAGGTGAAACTCTTAGGGCCTAGAATTAGAAATCATTCTTTAAGTGACATATCACACTTGCGAGATAATCACCACACTTTTTTAAAAAAAACCTTTGTTTTTGAAAAAATAGACTTTCCTGGAATTCACACCTTTGCCTTACCATTTTCGTTCTCTTTTGAAATAACCAAAATCTTTATATCACTTGTTTTCAACAAATTTATCTTCTGAAATATGGATATTTGTTTTCTCCTTTAGCTTTGTTTGGGCTACAAGTCGGGATCTTGTAAAGGGACATAACGAAGGGTATCAAGGCTTTTAAAAGATTTGAATACATTGAAAATTTTATATCCCTACTTCTAGAAAAACATTAACCTATTTTTATTTTTATTTTAACGAAAGAAGACTTACTAAAGAAAATTATGAAATAAAAAGAAAAATCAAATGGTATATACAGTGGGAATTTTGAAAATCAATTATTCCATATATTGTTTTAAATAACACCCATTGACAGGGGTGTTAAGTATTTTACCTTCCAAATTCTCTAATAGAAATGAATTTTTTCCTTCAAGAGTTGTTACCTTGAACGGTCCATACCAGATGTGATCAAATTTACCATGTTTTGTCGGGTCTTCCTTCCTTGCATCCCATTTTGAAACCAAATATCCTAGGATAAAATCTTTGTCTTTGGCTTTACGGTCGAATAGCATTTTCATGTCATCCTAGTATTTCTGCAACCTTTCATCCACTTCGGCCCGCTGTTGTTGGACTTCAATCAGCTGATTTATCATTCTTGTGACAGGATTTGGTTCTTCCTTCTCATCTTGCCAAAGTTTCATTACAGGAAGTGTTATATTTATAGGTAACACTAAATCAGTCCCATATACCATTTGGAAAGGAGAAGTGCCAATAGACTTTTTCGTGCCTATCCGATTTGCCCACAGAGTGTATTTTAAATGCACATGCCAGGATTTCTTGTTTTCGCTCAACACTTTCTTAATTATATTGATTAACCTCTTGTTTGAAGACTCAGTCAACCCATTTCCCCGAGGGTAATATGCAGTGGAATGACCAAGAAAAATATTGTATTTTTGGTAGAAATTGACCATAGCCATAGATTTAAAGGCCTGAGCGTTATCTGTGACTATCTTTCGGGGGAAACTGAGTCTAGATAAAATATTTTCTTCTAAAAAATATATTACCACTAAATCTGTAGCCTTTCTGGTTGGGATAGCCTCTACCCATTTGGTGAAGTAATATGTTGCAGTCAGGATCCATCTATGCTGAGCTCTAGAATGAGGATTAATTTCGCCTATGGAATCTAATCCCCATTGATGAAAAGGAGCTTCCATTTTGACTGGAACCAACGACATCGCTGGGAGCTTATGCTTACCTGCAAACAATTGGCAAGGGTTGCAAGATTGGACCTTGGTGTTGACGTCCGAGAAAAGTTTGGGCCAATAATACCCTGCCCTCAGGATCTTATAAGTCCTTGCCCTTAAGGCGTGGTGTCCTCCACATACTCCTTTGTGAAATTGGCTTATGACCTTTTCTATTTTTTATTCGACCAAACAAACCAATAGGAAGCCAAGAGGGTCTTTCCAATACAATTGTCTTTCGGCTATATAGTATTTGACCGCATGTAGCTTCAACGTTCTGGATTTAGATGAGGTCAATTCACTTGGGCACTTCAAGGTCAACAGGTAGGACACTATGTCTTTGTACCAATCTGATAAAGCAAACTTCTCTGCGATTCTGGTTTCAGCTATCTGTTCATCGAGTTCATTAATTTACACACACTCTTCACTTCTTTGTAAGCCATTTATCCCAAGAGCTCTGAAATTTGATTTAGCTAAGAGTTTAGCTAAACCTTGTCCCTTCACTAGTTTCATTGGTTTAATCTCCAAATCGAATTCTTGAATTTTGGCAAGCCACCGTCCTCTTTTGCCATCACTGTCAGACTGAACCAAAATATCTTTTACAGAGCTAGTGGGTACGTATGCAATCACCTTAGAATGAAACACATAGGTTCTGAAAACCTTTAATGCCTTCACCATAGCATCTCTAAGACTTTTAAGTTCCGCATCTCTAAGACTTTTGCTAAAAAAGGCTATCGGTTGATCAAAACCTTCTTTATTTTTTTGGAGGAGAACCGCAACGAGTGTGTGTTCGGAGGCGAATGAGAAAATAAGAAAATCCTTTAGATAATCAGGGCTTGCTAGTACGGGTGCCTCACTTATAACCTTTTTGATGCGTGAGAATGATGCTTTTTATCCCGCTGTCCATTTGACTTCGATGTTTTTCTTTAGCATATCTGTGATCAATTTCACGATTTCAACAAAGTTTGGAATAAATCTCCTCAAAAAATTTATTTTTCCTAAGAATCACTGAATCTCTTTTATATTCCTAGGAATATTTGTTGTGTCTATAGCTTCAACTCTTTTAGGGTCAATTCTAATTCCATCCCGAGACACAATATGGCCCAAAAGTTTACCTTCTTGCATAGCAAAGTGAGACTTTTTGGGATTTAAAGACAAATCAAATTTGCAACATTTTTCAAACGTCTGCTTGAGATGTATCAGGTGATCTTCAACAGATTTAGAAAAAACAGTTAGATCATCAAGATAGATAACCAAAAATTTGTCTCTTTCACCAATGAAAGTGATATCCATATCCCGTTGGAAAGTATCACCTACATTCATCAAACCAAAAGGCATCTTATCATACATAAATGTACCCCAAGGGGTGGTAAAGGTTGTCTTTTCTTTATTGTGTTAGCAGATTGTGATTTGATTGTACCCGGAAAAGCTGTCGATCATTTACATCATATTTGTCCCAACTACTTTTTCTAAAACATGATCCATTTTGGGTAGAGGGTAATTATCTTTGAGGGATGACTTATTAAGATTTCTGAAATCGACACAGAGTCTAATTTCCCCATTTTTCTTTCTAACCAGGACCAGGTTTGCTATCCAATCTGAGTATCTCAGTGGTATGATTATATTTGCATCTAAGATCTTTTTGACTTCCTTTTCGATCACGGGCAATAAAATAGGATTAATTTGTTTGAGTTTTTGTCTAAAGGGTTTGACACCAGGCTTCAGGGGTATCTTATGTTCGATCACAAAAGTGTCATAGGTTCTCAGCTCTTCATATGACCAAGTGAAAACGTCTTTGTACTTTCTAAGCAAATCTATGTATTTATTTTTGGTTTTAGGGGACAAATATTTGGATAGCTTCACCAATCGAGGGTTTTCTTTAGTACCTATGTCACAGTCTTCAACCTCTTTAGGTTGAGGCTGTAGAGTGGATTTTGAAGGGATATCATCTTGATTGAATAATCTTTCCAAGGGAATCAAACCCTTTGGGATCTGGTTATTTTTTATAACGAGCATTCGATGATTCATGATTTTATCATGGAACTCTTGAGGATCCTCCCCTTCTTGCATGATCCAAATAGGATCGTTTTGGTTTTCTTGGTTAGCATGCGTTTCGGAAAACTCGTCTATAGATTCCAAAAATTTGCAAAGCTGTTCATCATCCTCAAAGACTTGCTAATGTTGTATGTTATTCGGTATAGAAGGTCGGTGCCTCATTTGTATGTGGTACTTTAATTTAAACGCGGTGGGAGGTGTGAAAGTTGAGGCTACCTTGGCTAATGCATCAGCCTGTTGGTTTTCATTTCTAGGAATGAAATGAACTTTGATAGAGGAGAATAAATTTTTGATCAGATCCCAGACACAATTCCTATAGGATCTCAACCTAGGATGTTTGGCCTGGTACTGTTGGTTTACCTTCTTTATGATTAACTCAGCGTCACCAAAGACTTCGAGTTTTTTTATTTTCATTCTCCTTGTGGCTTCTGATCCTAAAACTAAAGATTCATACTCGCATACATTATTTGTGTTGTCCACGTTCCACTGTAGCCTATAGGAAAAGGGGATTACAAATTGATCATCAAGAGCCACAAGGAGTGCCCCTGTTCCAGCTCCTAAGTAGGATGAAGCACCATCAAAAAACATTTTCCATATACCGGTACTGTATACATTTTTTTAAATTTTTTCTTTTTTCTGTGTTTTCTTCTATACAACTTTTGTCTATATCTATTTCAAAATAATCATCAATAGATAATATACAATTTCCTAAATCTTGATCGGCAATATATACAGGGTGGTTATTTGGGTTATGTGGATCACCTACCGTGAATGCCAACCTAGTCTCTCTGTAAAGAGGCGTGTATTGTCCTCCAAAAAATGGAATCGTAGTGTATTTCATGTCAAGCTGGAGAGATCCTCCAAGATTGGCACCCCATGATCTAGATAACAACATACCATACTTCGGAGGGATGTCGGCAACCACTACATCCATAAGAATTCTTTTTGGGGGTATTTGTGACAGATCTACCACCAGGTCTTTAATCATGCCTATGCATTTGACCTTTCTTGAATCAAATGAATATAAGTATCCATATGGCCTGGTGATTTTGAGACCTAGTTTCTCCATAATGGATTTTGGAATCACATTGTGAGATGCTCCAGAATCTAGCATGCAATTATGAAGTAAGTGGTCGAACAAGGTCAACGTGATATAGGAGGCAACAATGTCTCTCGCACCTTCGAAATGCGAACCAAAAACTATGTTCGGCTTGTCATATTCTAAGTTGATGACATCGACCTGGCTTTCGTCTTCTGAAAAGCTAATCATTTTGGCAATTTTTTTTCTGTATATGGGATTTTTAGCCAGTTCAACAAGTGGGATAGGGATTTTGATTTTATTTATTTCATTTTCTAGATTAAAATTTTCTAGGGCCTTGTTGCTTTCTATGTTTGGGGCCTCCATTCCTTTCTTTTCAACTTTTCTTTGTGGTGAAAACTTGGTTTCAGTCACAGGATCCTGTGTTTTCTCAGCGGGTGTTCCTATTGACTTTGACTTGAAAGGCTGTGTGTCAGCGGTTTGGGTTTTTGCCATTTTTTTCTCAGCAACCTTTGGAGCGGTTTGGGTTTTTGCCTCTAGGAAAGATCTTTTTTGTTGGAGAAATTGGAAGATTCTTATTCCTAGGTCTTAAATTATATTTCTCATGTAGTTCGGCTATAATATCATCAGCGATACCCTGATAAGCCAGATCTTCAGAAGTATCGCTGCTAACATCGTCTTCCGATCTAATTTCTTTATTTAAGGATCTTTTGTAATCTTGTCTTGATAAATAGGGTGATTTATTATTGTCACCAAGATTATTAATATCCTCGTCAAACTCTTCAAAATCTTTTATATCTTCCTCTCCAATGAAGTTTTCACTTTTAAAGGGGGTTGGGAATTTTTTATCCTCATTTTTAATTGTTTTCTGTGGGGCCTGAGGATTAGGATTCCTTCTAAAATCCTTCCTAGAAAAATTATCCCTTTTTGTTTTCTCTAGTTCCATTTTTGAGATATTATTTTAAAGTTCTCTAATTACCCTAGCCATCTCATCTATTTTATCTCCCAAGGATTTACCTGATCCTGAGGATCCACCTTGTTCTTTGGATTTCCTATTTTCTTTATTCTTGGTTTCTATTTTAGCTTTTAATTTCCCTGATGCCATCATGTTCGATTCAATCTCAAGAACATCATCTTGCATTTTTGTGAGATCTACTGATCTCGTTTCTCTCAATAATAGAGTAAAATCATGATCAAAGGCTCGAACGAAATTCACCTTTGCTGCGGGTTGAGAAGGTTTGACCTCGACCGAGATTTTATTATACAACTTATTAAACCTCTGTATGAATTCTATAACTGATTCTGAATTTTTCTTTCTAAGGGCTCCAAATTCAGTTAGGTAATAGAGGTGGTCTCTCCTCTCCCCCCATTATCTGATAAAAAAATTTTCAAGCTCTTCGTAAGATCTTAGAGATCTGGATGCTAAAGCTCGGAACCAGGTTCTTATCTGTCCTTTGAAAGTCTGAACGAGGAGTCTAGAATAGACATCTTCATGTTCTATTCCGAGGATGTTGACAAATTGATCAAAAACGTTTATGTGCTCTTGAGTGGTCAAATCTCCTTCAATCATAAATTTGGGAAGGATTTTCATATAATTTTCGAGAAGATCGTGTAGGGGAACTGGGAGGACAAGGGGGGCATATATAGCAGCTACTTTAGCAAAGATTCTAGGAAGTAGTTTCTAGCCGCCTGCTGGTCCTTCTGGGGCACCGCCCCTAGCTCCTGCACCTCCATGTGCGTCCATTGATAGATTTGAGGTTGAAGCTCGAAGTGTGTGAGGAGAGGGCTCGCAAAAAACTGGGGAAAATACCTTGGGAAAAGAGAACGTATCGTATGATAGGGGAAGAGAGACAGATCTCTCAAGGGTTTCATGAACGTTCAATTGCGTAAAATCAGGTTGAAAAACAATATGTATAGTGAGATGATTTGTTTAAGGGATCTTCGTGATTTTAAAATATTTTCCAGATTAGAGACTGGCGAGGTCTATTTATCGTCCGGGTTCTTTCTGGTGTTCTTTCAGCTAATAGCCAGTTTACTTATTGTGGAGTCACCAAGTGAAAAATATAAGGTAGCCTTAGAAGGTTTTCTATCTTTTTTCACTATCAAAGAAAGAAAGTCTCAATGTCGTTTTTCATAGGGAAAAGTTTCGTTTCTTCGTTCCCCGACAACGACGCCAAAAAGATGTTGTTCCTGATTTTATACTTTAAGGCTCTAAAGTATACTGTCAAGGCATATGTAAAGATAAAGGTAATTAAAGGGTAAAAATCAAAAGGAAGGATGAACTAGAGTTGGTTTCCCAAATACCTATGTCTAGCTTCCCTTTGTTCATGGATGCTAATATCTCTCTCAATAGCTGCCCATGAATGTTTTAATTCAACTTGGTTAGTCGTTGCTTGCAGAATAGTATTAAAAAGGTTCAAAGAAATACTAGTTTGATCTTGGAGAGCAGGTTCTATGTTGGGCTATCTGTTATTTAGGATAGTCATGGAGAGTAAAATTTTATTTAATTTTGAAAGAATTTGACAAAATGTTGCTTCAATTTTTAAGGGATGAAAACAGGAAAAATAGTTTTGAAATTCAAAATAATAACATAATAACATTTGAGGTTGTTTCTTGGACTTGAAACAATTTTGAGAATAGTAAAATAACAAAGAAATACTGCTGAAAAAATATGAGGCTTTAATCATGAAAGAATCTCATATTGTAACATGAAGTAAAGAGGAAAATGAGATTTATAATGAAGTGTTAAATATTATCGTTCAAATGTGCTACATGTCTTAAAATTACTAATAGCAATTTCAGAGGAAAAGCTGTAAATAATTTGATAACCAAATCAATTCAAACTACAAAAGATGTATGAAATAAACTTATAGTTGATCATTCATTAGAAATACATTGAAGGAGAAACATAGAAATATATTCTAAATAGGGTTAAAGAACACATAGCTTCAAGTTGACAGAATTTAGAATTGTGTCTGCATTATTTATATCACAATGGATTGAAAACTTTTAATACAATTGGCTCTCCTCCTAACCAAAAATCCCTTTCTCAGTCTTGTGAAATTCTATTTATACATGATCACCAAATTTTTTTCTTGTTGGTGATTAACCAACTTCCTAAGACTAATGGTTACCTGAATGTGCAATGTTGAACTGTTTACATTTCTATTTTAACTACTTTGTTATTTCAATAATGAAAATATACAAAACAGTATTTCATGTCTGCATTGACGAACTTCCTTCTTTTTTCTTAAGACATTGAATACATTTTCCCAAAAACTTCACCAAAACTCTGGGAGCTTCTGGTATATCTTTTGCCTCAAATATGAAGAACTTTTTCTGTAGTTCGAGCAGATGATCTTCAATTATCTTCCTTGTGAACTTAATAGTTTGCAATTTTAAGTTCGGTATCATTATCCATTTGTCGATTTTGGTGACATTGATTACCTTTATTTTTGGGATCTCCACCTACATTTCCTCCAGATCTTCCTTGAATCTTAGCTGGTGCTTGACAATGTTAATTTCTCCTAATAACCCTAAACAATTGTTTTTTCCAATGTTCAAAGAAGCTTTTTCTAAAAGATCAAAAATTCCTTGACAATCATCATTGACCTCTCTGGTTATTCTTTTGTTTTCTGCAAGGTCTGCCTCCCACACCTTCAGTATTACATCTCCTTTAACCTGCTCTGAAACATATAGTTTTTGAATCTTTTTGACCTCCTCCTTTGTTGAAAGGGCCACTGCTTTTTGGAAAGTCATCTTGGCTACTTTCACTTCTCTTTCTTTCAGGAGAATGTTCTCCAAAGCTTTATTTGTTTCCTGAAAGTAATTATGAATAAATTCCAGATTTTAAAACACTCCCTGTTGTTCCTCTTCTATCTTCAAATGTATTCCCAATACCCAGGCCTAGAAAATTTCAAGCTCTACCACTTGATTTGAAATGGAACTAATCTTATCCTGTAATTGTTTATTTGTTTCTTCTTGCTTTAGGCCTGTGCCTGAGTAACTTGTATTTTCT
>ML808027.1:24380-49812 GCA_009831015.1 Picea engelmannii
GTACATGGTTGAGACAAGTAGTTGATGAGTTGACACATATATGAGGTGTATAGTTGATGATGTTGGTACATATTGATGAGTCATAGTTGATGAGTAGTTGACACATGATTGGTACATACTTGGTACATGGTTGGATGCACTTTTTTATGGTAGAGGTTGATTATAGGTTGTTTGGTATAGGTTGGTGCATGGTTGATGTAGTTGTTTATGGTACAGGTTGATTACAGGTTGTGGTATAGGTTGATGCATGGTTCAAATTTATTGGTACAGGTTTACAATGATATATCTCACAGTGATAGTGTGACAGTGGTTCCATCATTTTACTTCTACTTTAGGGTGGCAGGACGTGGCAAGGACAGGTGGTTGTAGCCACCTTCCGGTTATAGCCAAAGAACATAGGGGGTTGTAGCCTCCTTCTAGTTGTAGCTAGAGAATTGGGGAGTTGGAGATTCCCTCAGGTTGTAGCCTGAGAAACTAGGGGGTTGGAGCCTCCTTCCAGTTGCAACTGGAAAACAAAGGAAGTTGGTGCTTCCAATGAATATAATTCTTCAAGACATATAAGAAAAATAATTCTGTGGTTTTCTCCTGATTTGGTTTTCCACGTAAAACACTAGTGTACTATGTATGTATGTGATTTTTTATTTATTACTACTCATTATTGAATAATAATTCTACATTGATATAACATTTGAAGAAAAATTATTATAATTACGCTATTACTAATTCACCCCCCCTCTTAGTAATCCAACATGACCAATTGTCTTTCTCTCATCCTGACCCTTCATTGAGCTATTCCACGGTCTCGATGATTTATAATCCAAAGCTTGACATTGTCAAATTAGGTGTCGGTTTGTTTCTATCATTGATGGGAACCTTTTATTACACACCACCTTCCAGTGATGTAAGTCTTCTATCGGTTGTTCTCGAATAGCAGAGGCCTGCACTTTTGCAAGTATCGTCATTTCGAACGAACTAATTTAATGATCCATGTACTTTACCTTCCCCATCGGACTCGATGGAAGGGATAAAGAATCATGGCATGGCCATGCCCTTATGAACAACGGAGGTTGCATACAACATTGTCCAACAGACTTTGACCAACTCTAATCTGGCTCCCTCACAGGAGTTAGATCCAGTTCTTGAGCCTATTTGGGCTCAAGATTCTCTTGTCACTCAAGATCCTTTAGACTTGGTATTTCCCTCTAACGAGGTGATTCTCGAGGAAATGAATGGTCCCCATATACCTTGGGATGATCTACATCATAGATATTAATTCCTTCCCAAGCTTAGGAGAATAGAGGTGGGGGAATTCATTTTGACCGTGAATGGATATAATCCTTATCCTATCAATCCTCTGGCTACACACAAAGTTTACATTGAGGGTAACATGGAAATAATTTCTACAATGATTACAATCGATATCTCCAAAACCCTTGGTGTTGTGGAGAATTTTTTCGTTGGAGTGGATTGCTCCACCGAAGAGATTTGAACTTACACCTAGTTATTCAAAGAGTTATGTGAAGTTTTTTCCCGGTCTTATGAGGAAATTCCAGGCATTGACCCTCGAATTGTCAAGCATGAAATTACGACTTATCCTGATTCCAAACCGATTCGATAGAAGATTCTTTCGATAAATCCTTGAAAAGAGGCAACAATGAAGGAAGAAGTAGAAAAACTTCTCAAAGCTGATTTTATCTACCCTGTACAATTGAAAAAATGGGTGTCAAACCTGGTTCTTGTTAACAAGAAACAAGGCACGATCCACATGTGTATGGACTTCCATGATTTGACTAAGTTCTTCCTGAAAGACAATTTCCCTACCCCATTAATCGATAATATTGTCTATGAATGCATAAGCTGTGAATTATTTTTGTTCATGGATGGTTTTTTGGGATACAGTCAGATTCAAATCAAACCCGAGGACCAATGTAAAACATAATTTATTTGTCCTTGGGGTACCTTCGCATATCATAAGATTCCTTTTGGCCTGAAGAATGTTGGAGCCACCTTTCAATGGACCATGTCATTCACTTTTCATGACCTCAAACACATATTCAAGGTGTATCTTGATGATCTAGCATCATGTTCTCGCAAGAGATATGATCATCCCTCCCATCTTCGACTAATTTTTTAGAGATTTTGCTACTATCAGATTCTCTTGAATCCTAAAAAGTGTAGTTTCTGTGTGACATTAGGTCATATTTTAGGTTTTATTGTATCAAAAACAGGGATCATGGTTGATCCTCTCAAGGTTGAGGTGATAGTTAAATTACCTCCCCCATGCACAATACCCGAAATTCAGAGCTTACAGGGGAAAGTGAATTTTCTTCAGCGTTTTGTCGCAAATTACGTCGAGATCACTGAAGGGTTTATGTGTCTCTTGAAAAAAGGGGTCCCATTCTATTGGGCTGAATCTTCTCAATGCTCCTTTGAAGCATTGAAACATGCCCTGACATTTGCCCCTCTACTCTGGCCTCCTGATTATAACAGAGATTTCTTGTTGTATTCGGTTGCTACAGAGTCAACCATCGACATGGTATTGGTTCAAGAAGATGATATTCTCGAGGATCACATTATATATTACCTTAGCCGAGGCCTGGTTCGACTGAAACTCAACTATTCTCATGTTGAGAAACTTGCTTTGGTATCTGTTCATGTTGTCCAATGGTTCCTTCACTACATTCCGCTTCACAAGACCAATGTCATTTCCGACGTCAACCCTTTCCAATATGTGTTAACACGATGAGTTATTGGAAGAAATATTAGTAGATGGATAATCATCTTATAGGAATTTGACTTGGATTTTGTCTCTGCGAAATCCAAAAAGTCATTGGTATTTTCTGAACTCATTTCAGAACTTCCAGTCGATTCTAGTGATATCATGCCCGAAGAGTCACCTATTAATGGAGATATTTTTATAATTGCATCTTTGTATCCATGGCATGAATATATACTTGTGTATCTCTAGACTTTGAAGTGCCTCACTTCTACTTCCTGTGATAAGCGTCGATGAATTCAACATCAGGCACAAAACTATCTTATACTCAATGACACTTTGTATCATCGAGGCATAGATTGAGCTCTTCGATGATGTCTTATACAAAAAGAGGAAGATCTTGTTTTGAATGACTATCACACCAGAGCATGTGGGGGTCATTTTTCTGGGTTTGCAACAACCCAAAAGATTCTATGTGCAGGTTACTTATGGCCCTCATTAATCAAGGATTGTGTAGAGGCGATCAAGAAATGCCACCCATGCCAAATCTTCTGTTGGAAGATGCGGGCACATCCTGATCCTATGTTTCCAGTCATTATTGTTGGCCATTTCACCAAGTGGGGGATTGAGTTTAATACATATCACCTAGCCTCAACCAGTGGCATAGTTTCATCATCGTAGTAGTAGAATACTTCAAAAAGTGGGTCGAAGCTATGCCAATGTTTAGAAATGATGGCGAAGATGAAAATATTTTCATCTTTAATCAGATAGTATAAAGGTTTGGTATCCCTAAGGAGATTTTCACTGACCATGGAAGTCACTTACAAAAAAAAATGATGACTGAGTTAAAATCAAAGCTCGGGTTCAAACATGAACATTTATCACCTTATTACCTGCAAGTGAATGGTCAGGTTTAAGTTGTGAATAAGTCTCTCAAGACTATTCTTCAAAGGATGATCAATTCTGGCAAGTCAAATTATCATTTGACGTTATATTCAACATTGTGGTCCTACCAAAGGTCTGTGAAGACTGCCACCGATTTTCACCTTTTCAACTCATATATGGGCTGGAAATAGTCTTACCTATTGAGTGTCAAATTCCTTCTTTAAAGTTGGCAGTGGAATCACTTTCGGACACTTCACCACTTGAGGAGCTCCTTCTATATCTCGAGCATCTCAATGAGTAATGTCGTGATGGAGCCTTAGCCAATGAGGCTCATAAGAAATAAGTTAAGTTTCAGTACAATTGGTTTGTTTGTCCTAGAAAAATGGTTAACTTTGCTGGAAGGTTATTTCTATGTTCAAAAATTTTCCGACAAAGAAAAGATCACCTTCGCACAACTTAAATCTCTCCCTCATGTCAAACATTGGTGGGAAACTTATTGGGAGCAAAGTTCCACAGAGGAGTCTAGAATATATGGGGCCGATCCCACTTGGGATTATTTTGTGGATGCGATAAAGGAACAATATTACCCTGTTGGCAACTATGAGGACCAGTACATGAGATGGACCACACTGCGGCAAGAGAGGGGCGAAGGAGTTCTAGAGTTCACCAATACCTTCCATACCTTGCACACCAAGCTGGGTATCAAAGACTCCAAGCGACATTTGGTTCTGAAATACCATGGGGCTCTACATAGATACATCTAGACTGAAATGGATTTTCTGGACATCTCATCACTCGGTACTGCTTATCGATATGTTGTTAAAATTGAGCATAAATTTAAGCACTAGAACAAATGGGAGTTCAGGTCTGCAAATCCGCAACAACCAAAGCATGACAAAGATGGCCCTAACAAACAGTTCCCTGAAAACCAGTCCAAGACACAGGAAAAGAAGGGTCACGGGAAGACAAAGAAGGACACCGGAAAATGGTGTGATTTCCACAAAATCCCTTGGCACAACACCGATGAATGTCGTTCAAAACAGTCATTGGTGGCCAAGATCAAAGACAAGGAGCCTAACCCTAATTCAGAATCTGATTCTGAAAATACTAGTACAGGACAGATCATTGACGCAGACCCCACTGCTATTGTCGTGACCGCAACAATTCAACCAGAAGAACCAATAGATCCTGAAGAGGGGGAGCGCGTTTTTCATTCACAGATGTGGGTGAAGGGGACCCCACTACATTTTATTATTGATAGCAGAAGCTAGAAAAACCTCATCTCAGCAGAGGTCGTCAAACAGTTGGGATTGTCGACAAAACCACACCCACAACCATACAACATCGGGTAGCTTCAACAAGGACGAGATCTCCGTGTCAACCAACAGTGTCGATTGTCATATGGCATCCAACCCTTCAAGGATGAGGTATTATGTGATGTTTCCCCACTGGATGTCTGTGATGTTCTCTTGGGCCAACCATATATGTGGAGACGCCATGCTGTTTATGAGTCTCGACCCCGTAGTGTCATTATTACTTTGGGGGGTCATCTCTACAGAATACCAGAGGTAGTTCCGACTACTGTTCCACCTAAAAAGTTCCACAAGGTAGTATCTCATACTGCAAAATTCAGCTTCTTCACAATCTGTTCAAAAGGATAACAAAAGGACATCGCAACCACTACAGCCTTGCCCCAAGCACCTTCTATCCAACAGAAGCAGGTCAACAAGGATGCAACAAAGTGTAAAGATTCCTTCTGCACATCATCCTCTCATGTATCTCGACTTGTTGAGAAGCCTCAACCACAACAGGTTCGTGACAGATTTCCACAAACTAAGCAACGTGACATCTCCAGCAAGACAAGCAACTCACCAAGATGCAGATTCAACAAATGCTTTTTCCTCTCCCTCGGGAACTCAACGCAATGGAGACCATTGATTCATAAGGAGGGAGGATTGATCCAGGTGGATATCGGTGGCCACCCACCTTTTCCAAATGGCTCGAAACAGATTTCTGGCCATTTTGGCAATTTACTATTTTTAGCAAGTTTTAACTTCCAGGGCCATTTTGAGGGTCCAAATGAAGGTTTTTTGAGATCGAGGTTCACAATGTTAGTTGAAGGCATGATTGAGACCCCAAAATGAATCTCCTCAACAATACATTTCCAACGAGCTATAACACGCCTAAAACGGAGATCATATGGAAAAGTTATGACCACGGGAAGTTGATGTACTCACTTACCCAAACGGGGCCCACATGACTTTTGGCACTTCATCTCCTAGGGTTAGGTTTTTGGATGTCTAGGACTTTTGGCATTCCCGTTTATTGTAAAAATTCTTTTGGAGCCTCATTGTAATCATCTTCTTGCGAATGCGAGTAGCCGTCACATCTCTTCTCAAAGATAAGTTGCCACCATTCTAGCGAGTCTTTCACTCTGTATTTTTATAGTCTCTGTACATTTCTCTGATTAATAGAAATCATGTATTAGTGTATATCTGTGTTTATGGTTGCATCTCTGATACATTTCTGTTATATTATTGAATATATGCAATATCTCTGTGCATTTCTTTATTATATCTCCGCTCTCATTTCATGCCGAATATAATCCGGATCATAAATGGACACTAGAAAAACTTCCATAACCCACACTGTTTCAGTACAAAAATCGCTACAGGTTCCTCTGCAACCAAGACATCAAGATCCTCATGCTCTCTCTCTCTCCAATGAACATACATCTTGTTTTATGGTGAAAATGGAGGCAGGTCAGTACTTGTTTTTTATTTTTTTAAAAGTCTACAAAGGTGTACGCGGGCTTTTTTGTACATATTCACGTATGTACGTGGGCTTCTGGTTTCTAGCCCAAGTACATAGGCAAGCTGGTCTTGGAAAACTGGCGTACACACAGAGCCACTCTTTTTACAAGAGAGTGCCCCCTGAAAACACTAAATTAAATCATAAAGGAGGAATTAGATTGCAAGTATGAGTGATTTGTACATACTTGGTCCAAACAAAAGGTCGTTTCATCCACTGAAGCTCCCGGAATCCACTCTTTTAGCAAAGGGGTATTTTCACCTTTTGGTTGATTTTCAAATTACAATGGTAAAAATGAGTTGTCCACTTCTATTTATAGACTTTTTTGGCCCTTTTCCCCCCTTTTTGACCCCCTTTATCATTTTTCTTGGCTTGGTGATCACTCAATTTCACTTCTGATTTTTCTATTGGTTGTTCCGATACTCTTTTCCTTTTGGTTTGGTAATATTTTTTGAGATTGGTCACATTTTTTGGTATCCTTCGGTAAAAGTCATTTTTTCAACTTTTTTTCATATTAGTTAGGATTTCATCCCAATTTTTGCATCTTTTTTTCTTTTTCTCTTTGCCATAGGATCGACCCCACCGAAGTGTAAGACAGGACCTTCATTGCTACTCTAGAAGTGTTGTAATTAGGTGGTAGAGCCTACGTTTACATGGATGCCCTAGGTAGATCCTTGCTGCATTTTTGGCATCCATGCTATCAATAATGAATATAGGCTTGGGAGTCCTTGTTAGTCCTGTCATGCTTATGAAACAAAGCCTCATTATTTTGATTCACCATCATCCTAGGCCTTACCCTTGAGACTCCCTAATGAGCACACTGTGTTGTCTTTCAAGCGTTCTTTGAAATTCAAAAGAAACATCCAACGAGACTGTAATTATTATTTTCAATATCGTTTGGATTAACAGAGAACAGGAGCTCCCTGGAGTCTTCTTTAATCCCTTTTCAGAATATCTAAAAATGAAAATATTGTTGAGCGATCTTGTTGCCCTTCATGCTCGCCAAACTCAAACTTGAAGGCACATCTATCCAATGGTAGTTTACCCTTTTTTCGGTCCATATGGATAATTTTATGAATAAATGTATTCTCTAGGAACTTTGGTTCACTAGAAGAGTATTCGCAGGTGTAGGTTTAACCCTTTTTCGGGCCTGAGGGACTAAATCTTCGAAAAAGGAACATTCTCCTTGGTTTTGGTTTATCATTTTTTGGGGGACTTGGAGATTACTTACAAAAAAGGAACCCCATCGGAGTCCATAGTTAAGCTCTTTTCAGACTCCCTAAAATTGAAAATATCGTTGAGTGACCTTGTTTCTTCACACTTGTTAAATTGGTCTAGAATAACATCTATTGGCATGAGTTTAACCCTTTTTCCAGCCTGTAGATTATAGCAAAAAAAGGTACGCTTCGGGAGATTCGTATCGTCGGGAGAGTTCTCATCAGTTTCTTTTATGCTTTTTTGGGCTAAGGTGACTAAACTTAAAAAAGGGTTGTGAGTCCATAGTTAAGATCTTTTCAGACTCCTTAAAATTGAAAATATTATCGAGTGATCTTGTCTTTGTCACACTCGTTAAAATGGTTTTCAATATACATCTTTTCAATGAAATTTTAACCCTTTTTCTAACTAACTAGACTATCTCTGAAAAAGGTACTCTCTAGAGTCTTCTTTTGATTTTTTTTAGACTCTCTAAACATGAAAAAAATACCAAGCTTACCTTCTCCAGGCTCGTAAAAAATTACATAGAAGGGGTCTCACTGTGTCTTTCTTAATCGCATTGAGGATATCATCTTTGCATCTTTGGTCTAATGTTAGCACCATGTTTCTCTCAACTGAACCTTTGAAGAGTTCCTTATATGCAAGCCTTGCAACACTTCTTGCCTCTGTGACTCGACACCTTGACCCATAGAGGAATTTCCCAGAGTGTCCTTTTCTTTCACATGTCTCCTTTCTCTGAGCATTAGTATGTCTTGTGTGCTTGGAACTAGTATGGTTTCATGTGACACTTGTTCCTCCTTTGTAACATAGCATTCTTTTATTCTTTTTCAAGCTCTTTAAAAAATTGAAAAACACAAAAAATTAAATATTCCAAAAAGAGGGGATGAGAAATATACATTCTTTTTTCGGCAGCAAAGAGAGTCACCCTTGGAAAAATCACATCCTTCTATTTGTTTGTCAAGCATTGGGATATAGTATGACCTTAGGAATTTTTTCTCACTACATAAAGTTGTGTCCTCTCTGTTTGGTTACTCTTCCAAACATATGGAGAGTTTGTGATGCCTCCTGCATCATGAACTTATGTCAATGTCATGCTATCTGAGTCCAATCATCTTTTGTGATTTTGTCCAAGGGAATTTTTACTCAACTTGATTCATCCTTTTTGCAGTTTGTCTCTTGACTTTCATGAGTCATCCATCCCAAGATTCCATTCAAGTCCAGATTCAAAATCGATGAAGTTCTCTGCCTGATCATCGATATCTTCTAGTATTTTCTCAATGGACTATAGAAGACCTCAACATAGTGAGTCTTACACTTCCATTGTACTCCTACCTGAGTTTTGAATATCTTGAAGTGGTTTCTTGAGCTATGAAGACCTCATCTCCAGCTGCAGGCGTCACTAGATTCTTGAATATGCATACTACAATTGTATATCTTCGAGTGATTTTGAGATGTAGATCCATTGTGTATTTCTCATGGATACACTTTATATAGTTATATGACATGGATTTTCAGTGTATTTGATTGGAATCCATGATTCATTTCATCCCAAGCATGGGTATGCCCGCCTCAGAGAGACAATCGTTGTTTTGCAGATGCCACCTCCCTAACTCTAGTCCCAGGCTCACTGAATTTTGTGCATTGGTGAAGATGTTGTAATGAATTTCGGCCATCAGTTACTCTTCCGACCTCATACATTAGGGGGCATCTGTTATATCCCTAAAATTCACTACTCATGCATACATGACATTGGCCCTCTTACTTGCATAATTTTCCAAATCATTGATGAGAAGGTCTACTTAAAAAATCAATTTTTAGAGCATGTATGCACCCTGCACCACTACAACCCACATACATACGCTTTCTGCATGCTAGACAACCCACGTACACACACTTGCTTCAAAATACACAACTCGCATATACCTCCAAAAGTTGTAAAGAATTCAGTGAAATTCATGGGCTATTGGAGGTTTTCCAACCAATTCACCTGTTATAGCCTGTCCCCCAACCGAATAACCATCCTTTTTTCATATAAAAGGAGGTGTTGGGGTCTCATTTCAAAACTAAGAATAAGAAAGTGAAACTCTTCCCAATTTCACTTCCCTTCCTTGCCCAAGCATTTGCTACCTTTCGTGAGTTACTGCCTCAACATTCCCTTTTCATCCCCTTCTTCTTCCATTCAATCTATTCCCTTCCCTTGAGGTGATAAGAAGATTGAGAGAAGAGGACTACTGAAGGTGCACTTGGAGCATTGTAAAGAGGATCCTGGATCAAGTTCATGGAATGGTGGCCGACATGGATTGTAAGTTTTAGTCTTTGTTTGATGACTAAAAGAATCTCTTTTCCCTATCCCAAATGATGATGTTTTTTCTATTTTCTTTGATTTATACATAGAATTTGATATCTAACCCTAATTTATGAATAGAAATAACATGATTTTAGTCCTTGTTTTCCTGGTCTTGGATACAAGTCAACCTTGGGAGGATACTTGCAGTCTTTGGAACTATAGATATTGAGGAGATCATCACTAGACGTGGGATAAAGGGTATAGTTACCAATATTCTCTTCTACTTCTTTTTGTTCATTGATATTAGTATGTTTGGTGTAGAGTAGAAACTAGATTGAATTTTAGATGGTCATTCACTCTGTCTATATCTTAAACCCTGGTATAGTTAAAGGGTGGATTTTCCCGCTAGTAGTAGGTAAACAAGGATGTGAAGATAAAGGTCATAAAATAATGTAATATCAAATTTACCATAAGTGTATATTTTATTGATGAAGTGGAGTTACATGTAGTACCTCTTGACATGTGTGGTGCACTATTTGGAAGCCCCTACTTGTATATGAGGGATGTAATATTTGTGTAGAGAGAAAATCAGTACTATATGATCAAGGATGGGAAGTATTTCAACATCAATGTGCATAAAGGTAAATCACAAATGCCATTGGTAATTGCAAACCAAGCCAAAAATTTGATTAGTTCAAGTAACAAGTATGTTTTTTTTTTCTTATGAGAGAATCATCCAAGTGATGAATCAGTAAGAGTAAAGGAATACCTGGAGGGATACACTAAAAGTTATAAAACATAGTTGGAGGAGTTGTTGTTCTTAGAACTCATAATTACTCTGCAAAACCCTAATCCAATCTGCAAGTCGAAACCCTAAGTCAATTTACCAAAAGAGATCTGACTCGACAGGAGCACATATGAAAGAGACAACCTCCAAAGAAACTTGTAGAAAACAGGATGGGTCTCAAACCAACAACAGAGGAGTTTTCAAAGAGCCTAAAGGACTAACACCTAAAAGGGAAGCAAAGTACATGATACAATTGTTTCTTGACTCCCCATTACCCAATATTGGGTTGTATAGAGATAATTTGTTCTAGAAACAGATGAAGTGAATAAATAGTTGCAACAACTATTGGAGCATGGAGTAATTTGACCAAACACCTCAACTTGTGGGTCACCTATCACTATAGTACCCAAGAAGTGACTAAAAATATTTGAAAAAGATCACACTCAAGAATCAATATCCTCTACCTAGGATCAATGATTCGTTAGACCAGTTGCAACATGCCAAGTACTTCACCAAGTTGGATTTCAAATTGGGATACCACTAGGTACACATCAAAGAAGTAGATATCTGGAAGACTACCTTCAAGATAAGGTAAACCTTTTATGAATGGTTGGTCATGCCATTTGGTTTATGTAATGCACCAACTACATTTATGAGATTGATGAATAATGTATTATGCTCATATTTATACTAATCCATTATAGTGTACTTGGATGATATATTGGTTTATAGATCTACTTGGGAGGAGAAAATCTCACATCTCATGCATGTGTTAGAGACTTTAAAAAATCACCAGTGGTTGGATAACCTCAATAATAGTAACTTGTAGAATCCCTTCAAGTGGAGGAAGATGCAAGTGGGTATTCTATGGGAGAAGGTTTGATGCAAATAGGTAACCTAGTATGCTATCATTTCGAGATGTTTCATGGGGGAGTATTAAATTACCACACCTATGATAAGTAAATCTATTCCATGGTTCAAGCTCTTAAGAAGTGGAAGCACTATTTGATGGGCAAGGAAACCATTATCCACATAAATCACCAACCAATGCAGTATTTGTAGGGCCATAAAAAGCTTCAACAAACCAAACATTACAAGTGGATGGGGTTTTTTGTAGCAATTCATCTAGTCATCAAGTATAAGAAGGGAAACACTAATAAGTTGGAATACATTCTTTCAACACCATCCACATCGAATATTGTAGGTTTGGGAACTCTTATGCACCTGGAGCCTTTTACCCATGATGTATACAAAGAGGAGGAGTACACAAAATATCCAGACTTTAAGGAGGTGTTTCAACCACTACATGGAAAAATTCGTATAGAAAAGGTGACAATAAGTTTCAATATCATCTTCATAATGGGTTACTACAGGATATACAATATTTATGTTCCTAAAGGTTAAATATTTCGTCTTATCAAAGTGGATCACACTTCCAAATTTGTAGGACATTTGGTGTTGGGAAGAAAGTTGCTAACTTACAAAGGCATATGCATTGGCTCATAATGTAAGAATATGTAGCATGGTACATTACATGATGTGAAATTTGTACCAACAAGCCTAGTATCAGAAATAAATTTCTATATCACCCCTTACTTGTACCCACTCAACCTTGGGAAATCATTTCCATGGATTTTGTGGGAGGTTTACTAACAACTAGGAAGGGACACAATTGTATTTTTGTAGTAGTTGACAGGTTCAACAAGATGTGAATTCTTATGCCTTGTAAAAATACCACTAGAGGACATGAATAAGGAACCATATTCTTTTAATAGGTATATGTGCACTTTGGTATACCAAGGAGAATCATCTTAGACATGGATACCAAATTTATCACTTCCTTTTGGGATACACTTGAAGATGAACATGAAGTTGTGTTATGGGAAGTCTCCTCTTGTGGATAGGATGAGCTCTCCTTAGTTTTGTTCTCTTCAACTAAGTGATCCAATTTGGTATCATTGGCCACCCACCTATTCCAACTGGCTCAAAACAATCTTCTATCAATTTACTATTTTTAGTAGTTTTTCGGTTCCTAACTTTCTGGGGCCATTTTGAGGGCCTAAATGAAGTTTTTTTTTGAACAATCACCTCAACTAATACCTAAGGGTTTGATTGAGCCCCCAAAATGAATCTCCTCAATGATACCTTTCCAACGAGCTATCATGTTCCCCAAACAAATATCGTATGCCAAAGTTATGCCCTCGGGAAGTTGATACACCAAACTACCCAAAATGGGGTCCACAAAACTGTTGACTTTTCATCTTCCAGGGTTAGGGTTTTCAATTTTTTTTTAATTTAATAATGACTTTAGAACCTCATTGTAATAAACTTCTTGCGAATGTGAGTATTTGTCACATCTCTTCTGAGAGATAAGGTTCCACCATTCTAGCGAGTCTTTCACTCTGTATTTTTATAGTTTTGTACGTTTCGCTCATTAATACAAATTGTGTATTACTATATATATGTGCCTCTTGTTATATATCCAATATATGTCTATTATATTAATGTATCTCTTGAAATATTTTTTTATATTTTTGTATTATATCTCTTCTCTCATTTCATGCCGAAAATAATCTGGATCAGTGGTGTCAAAGAAGGATGCTCTTGATCATTTTTCAATGCATGTCCCCAACAAGGCCCAAGTATAGAAAATTGGGTCTCGATATTGTCTCTATTGAGGAAAATTTCTCTCGCACGCCCAAGAAACCCTCCATGGTGGAAGAAAATAAAAATGATGGAGAAAAATATTCTATTAATCTGTTGCTTGACCAATCTCTCACGTGACAAAGGGACGAAATGATGGAGAATTTTTCCCACATCCTTCAACGCCTGTCGATAGTAGCAGACACATCTTCATAAAGAAACCACTTTGGAGGAACCTCTCTTTTCAAGGTACAAGTTAATTTTGACATTCTTGTATTTGAAGGTCAGATAGATACGAATGCTCGAGAAAAATGGTTAAATCTCTTAGAGGGTTATTTCTTTGTTCACAATTTTTCCGATAGGGAAAATATCACCTTCTCACTCCTTAAGGATCTCCCCCATGTAAAAATTTGGTGGGAAAATTACTGGGAGAAAATTTCCATAGAGGATTCTAGAATATATGGGTTTGAGCCCACTTGGGATTTTTTTGTGGATGTGGTCAAGGAACAATACTACCCTATTGGAAACTATGAAGACCAATACATGAGATGGACCATGCTGTGTTAAGAGAGGGGCCAAGTAGTGCTGAAGTTCACCAATACCTTCCATACCTTGTGCACCATGATGGGTATCAAATATTCTAAGAAAAAATTGGTTCTAAGATACCATGGGGCTCAACACAAGTACATCCAAACTGAAATAGAGTTCTTGGACATCTCATCACTGGGAGCTTCCCATTGATATTCTGTCAAAATTGAGAAAACATTTAGGCACCATAACAAACAAGATTTCTACTATGCAAAACCATAACAACCAAAGTATGATAAAGATGAACCTAACAAACAACCTCCAGAAAACCAATCCAAGCCACAAGAAAGGAAGGGTAATGGAAATATGAAGGACACGATAAAGTGGTGAAATTTCCACAAAATCCCATGGCACAACACTGATGAATGTCACTCAAAATAGTCATTGGTGGCCCATATCAAAGATAAGGAGTTGAGCCATGATTCCGAATTTGATTCATAAAATAATGGGAAAAGATAGATCATCGACGCAGACACCATTGCTACTGTAGGGACTGTAACAATTCAATCAAAAGAACCAGTAGATCCCAAAGAGGGGGAGCACCTTTTTCATTCACATATGTGGGTGAAGGGCACCCCGCTACATTTTATTGTTGATAGCGGAAGCTAGAATAAACTCATATCAACAGAGGTCGTCAAACAATTGGGATTGTTGACAATGCCACACTCACATCCAAACAACATAGGGTGGTTTCACCAGGGACGAGACCTCTATTTCATCCAACAGTGAAAATTTTCATAAGTCATCCAACCCTTCACGGATGAGGTATTATGTGATGTTTCCCCATTGGATGTTTGTGATGTTATGTTGGGCTAGACATATATGTGGAAGCACCATGCTATTTATGAGTTTTGACCTCGTAGTGTCATTGTTACTCTGGGGGGTCATATCTCTAGGATACCATAGGTAGTTCCAACTACTCTCCCACCTAAACAATGCTGCAAGTTATTATCTCATACTACAAAATTCAGCTTCTTCACATTATGTTCAAAAGGTGAACAAAATAACACCGCAACCATTGGAGCCTCAGTCCAAGCACCTTATATCTAGCAGAAGCAGGTGGAAAAAATTGAATTAAAGCACAAGGATTCCTTATGCACAAAGTCATATCATGTAGTCATACCATTTAAAAATTTCCAACCCTTCCAGCCACAGGTTGGTGATGACCTTCAACAAGCTAAGCAACACAACTTCTCCAACAAGCTAAGCAACTCATCAAGATGCAGATTCAAACAAAGTTTTTCCCTCTCCATCGAGAACTCAAGGAAATGGAGACCATTTCTTCCCAAGGAGGGAGGATTGATCCAAGTGGATACTGGTGGCCACCCACCTATTCCAACTAGCTCAAAACAATCTTCTAGCAATTTCCTATTTTTAGCAGTTTTTCATTTCCTAAACTTCAAGGGCCATTTTGAGGGCCTAAATGAATATTTTTTGGGATCGAGCACCTTAATAAAAACAAAATATTTTTATTGAGCCCCAAAAATGAATCTCCTTGATGATACCTTTCCAACGATATATCGTGCACCCCAAACGGAGATCATTTGCGAAAGTTACGTGCCCGGAAAGTTGATACACCAAACTACCCAAAATGGGGTCCACAAAACTGTTGGATTTTCATCTTCCGGAGTTAGGGTTTTGGATTTTATTGATATTAAAAAATCCTTTAGAGCCTCATTGTAATCAACTTCTTGTGAATTTGAGTAGTCATCACATCTCTTCTCAGAGATAAGATGCCACCATTCTAGCAAGTCTTTCACTCTGTATTTCTATAGTTTTGTACATTTCACTCATTAATAGAAATTGTGTATTACTGTATATATGTGCCTCTTGTTATATATCCAATATATCTCTGTTATATTATTGTCTCTATTTCAATATCTCTATATATTTCTATATTATATCTCCGCTCTATTATATCTCCGCTCTGATTTCGTGCCGAAAATAATCTGGATCACTAATATAGTACTAACAAATGATACCTAACATTCCTAAATTCCATCCATTCATACATCAAATGAGAGAGGAAAGGAGAAGGCGAGAAAAGTACCTATCTATGTCATTTTTCCTTGCTGCTCTGAAGTTGGATTCAATCTAGCTCCAAATCTAGTCTACCAGCAAAAGAATAAAACTACCCTCCTCTTCTACTAGTTGCAACAAGTTAGTTAAATATTATTCTAATCAGGTTATACTCATTCAGTAATTAATTGAAACAACAATGAAAATGAGGAAATAGGACAAGTTATATATATATACAATAAACAATGGAATTTACAATGGGATGCAAGCTTCCTCCATGCTTCTCCTTTCCATCCCCTTATGTGCACTACCAAAATACTCCTAAATTCTGAGATCAAAGGTTTGATATCTTTCATATGAACCCCCTTCAACCTTGAGAGGCCTAGATTATATAGAATCTTGGGAGGTTTAACCAACATATGGAATCAAGGGAATGGTTGAGGATTAAGTGCATAAGGTTGATATTATTCCTCCTTAGGTTATGATTGAATGCCCAAAGTAGTATATCTTGAGCTCAGGAGTCACCCCAAACCATAACAACCCAAAGATCCTCAGAACTTGTCACATGGAAAAAGGAGGAATCAATTAAAAATCTCCTAATAGGAAGGACACTCTCCTAGAGTGGAAGAAAGGGAATCATAGACACTCCCAAATGGTGTACTAAGGGGTATCCATGAGTGGGGGTACGCTCCCTATGCATGATAAGGGGGGCATCTTACTTCCAACTAAGCCAAAAATTGAAGGAAAAGGTCATGTTTTTGACCTACAAAATGGGTTTTATTCTCCTCAAGGGTTAGGGATGATGATAAAGTGTTTTTCCATGGTTCCAGAGTGATCAAACATGAATGTGACTATTAGGAAAGCGTCATTTTGGAATTGTGACACTCGACAACAAAATTGTACATAAGTGTGACACTTAATGAAAAAGTGACATAAGGGCGATACTTAGTACGATACTAGGCAGTGCACCAATTTTACTTATAACAAGCTTCCCCCTAAAATGTGAGGTCAGAAGAAACATTGATGGCCAAAACATTTTACACATGTGAGGGGTGCTAGAAAAGGAGAGCTAGACAAAAGCGACAAGCAAACATCAAACAATCTATATATATAAATCATCCCAAGGTAGCCATACTCAAAGCATGGGCGTCGACCAATACACTATAGATCCATGAAAGTACTGACTAAGGATATGGACACCAAACATACAATGTGGATCTATATCTCCATGACTCAATAAAGTTGCAACCATGATATTGTACATAGTGGAGCTACAATATGAAAAAACAACATAGCCATGGACCAATACAATGTGGATCTATGTGACAATATAAACAATAGTGTCAAATGTTCTCCAATGCAACTTGGGAAAATCACATAACAGAATGAGTGCCTAACCCAAGGTATTCATCCTGATCCACAAATGGTACAAATATATCCATGTGAATATATGTCTTGATGTCTAACATGGTAGAAACCACTTGATTACCGATCATTAATGTATATTGTTAACAAATGCAAGGTAAATCATCGATGCCAATGACTCTCAAGGTACCCTCATACAATCCAATGGGTGTGAATAAATGAGATGAAGTTTAACACTCATTGTAATCTTTCGATCAGAGGTTAATGATATAAACCTATTGTTGAAAATGAGGAAACTTGCCATTGAGGCATGCATGCTCCAAGGTACTAATTGGTTTCTAAGTATGATTCTTGGATAATGTGCTGAAGTCGATCGAAACATACTCATTGAAGGAGGGCCATGATGTATCCCTCATCATTGACATGAAAAAAAATAGGAAATGGCATGGAATGATAGGGAAAATGTGGACATACTGACATGAGTATGAATACTACAGAGTAGTTGTAAGGTTGATACTTCCCTTGAACATTGCGCGGCATGAAAATTGACTTGGAAGCATTTTAATCGATGTGGAAAGGATCCAAAAATAATTTGATGATCACCATAGTGTGATGACAACCAAAGGTTCTCTTCGAAGGAGTCGAAAGAGTATGACGGCGGGTAGAGCATGACGACAACCAAAGGTTATCTTCTAATGAGTCAAAAGAGTATGAAGACACATGGAATTTGAATGAATTAGATGCAAATAGATTACCCAATTGTATGACATAATGTAGACAGGTCCCATGTTCAAGGACAACAAGAAACTACCATAATGTTTCAAAAACTTGAACCACTTCCCAATTTTTTTCCCCCACCATGGTTGGCGAGTACCTCTTTGTTTTTTAGCGATATCGAGGAGGAGAAAAAATTCTTAGTATAACTCATATTTGATGAGTCCCATAGTCACATTTTTAATGAACTTGAAGAAGGAAGTGTTTGTTCCTAGATGGGTCCTTCACTTAATAATTTTATGAGTCTAGAGAAGGTAAAATCGATGGCCTTTCCATATTTAGAGAGTCTGAAAAGATGTTAAAGAATACTCTAGGAGGAATTTTTTGTAATTTTAGTCTCCCAAGCCCAAAAAAGTATAAACTAATACCAAGGAGAACTCTTCTAACATAATAAGGATAGAGTATTCCTTTTTTTTAATTAGTCTCAAGAGGCCAAAAAAGAGATAAATTATCACTCAAGAGACACTCTTTCAATAACCTTTTAATGATCATGAAAATAGACAAATTTCTCTTGGCAATATTTTCATGTTTAGAGAGTTCAAAAAGAGATTAAAGGAGACTCAAAAGGGTTCCTTTTTCATATATATTTTACAAGTTTTAAAAAGAGTTAAAAATGTAATCGGTAACCTATTTGCATATTTTAATGAGCATGATAAAGAAAAAAGGATAATTTTGGTAACCTATTCTCATGTATTTATGAGAATGAGAAAGAACAAAGGTTGAGCTTGGGATTGGTTTCATTTTTACACAAGGTTGAAAACAAAGTAAAATTATGCTTGGGTAGGTTTCATTTTTTTGTGAGCTTGAAACTAGAAAATAAACTATGCTTGGAACCGGTTTCATTTTTTAACGAGCTTAAAATCGAAAACTTACTATGCTCGGAACTTCCCAACATAATGTACAAAGGTTTTGAGGGAGAATACCCATGGGTTATTGGTACTTTTATCCCACATTGTGAAGTTGGTGTCTTAACTCCAATATGATAACCAGAGTTTGGAGACATGCCCCCCAAGCTTCGTTTCATTCACCAATTCTTCTCCTATCACCAACTTCGATACCGAAGTAGACTTATGGTTAATAATAGAAAAATGTTCACCATATAGGGAGGAATAAAGAGGATCAACTGACCCAGGTGGATGAAATAAAGGTTCAGGTACGATTTATAATCAAAGAATCTACTTAATGGGAGACACAACTGTTTCATTTTTTAACGATCTTGAAACAGGAGTAGAACTATGCTCATACACTTTGGGTTTGATTCCCAGACCTGTGTTTCATTTTTTAACGAGATTTCCTCAAAGAATAAAAATATGCTCGTAATTAAATATTTCATTTTTTAATGAGATTTACAAAGAAAAGATAAATATGCTTGGAACTCTCTTCTTGATCATGGATTCCAAGAGCAAAATGCTATGAAAGGAATACATGTCAAGGGACCTAACTCAATCATGGATTCCAAGAGATCTTCGTTGGATGAAAGAATAATTCTCTGGAAGGGATACATATCGAGGGTTGCAACATGGGTAAAGTGATTAGACTCTAATATCCTTATTGAAAAGATTACCATGTCAGTTGTCCGATATAAATCCAAAGAAGAGGAGCATATAGGGAGAGGCTCATTTTATTCAACAGGTTAAAATGTGGGAAGTGTCACCACATAATTAACATGTGGTAGGGGTGATACCACTTGCATATAAGGAACATTTAGGGAAGGCTGGTGGGATCAACCGATGAAGGACTCAGAATGACCATTTTGACTTCACTCCTTAAGGGAAGAGTGGGATCGACCGATGATGGAGTCGAATTGACCTCCTGAACTTCACTCATCAATGGAAGAGTGGGATCGAATGATGAGGAAACCATATCGACCACTTTAGCAACCAATGGTAGGTCGAGAGAGAGCTTATGATAAGAAGTTAGAAGTTATAGATGTGAAACAATCATGTCTTCCAACAATTTCGAGGCTTCATCCATATGAGGGCAAAGGTGAGTTTGATGACTACCTTCACATAACCTACAAGGAAACTTGACTCTAGTTTTCTTTTCCCCAAATTTAATTTCACTAGTTGATGTTTGGTTACTAGCATGACCTGCAGAGGCTGATGACATAGGTTGTTTGGAACTCATGGACCACACATACAAAACCTTGGTAATATCAGGGAAATCTTTAAGAAGGTGGTCACCCTTAAAAATCCTGAAAGGGAATCTGGGTTTTCAAGTTGTCTTGATAGGATTGTGAACCTCATCAATATTCCTAGTCTGATTGACAATAATTGGTTGATTGATTCCAACTTGTCATGTAGGGGTTGGAATTTTGGACCCTTTCTTATTTTTCTTCTTCTCAATATTCCTCTTCTTCTTGTTCTTCTTATCCACTTGGTTACCAGCTTTAGAGATTTCACTAGGTGAAGGAGAAGAGAGGGAAGAAGACATGATAGGTGAAGAAGGAGAAGGGTAAAAATGAGGTGGATTTTCTAGGGGTGAGGATATTTCATTCAAAGGACCAAGAGCATTCGATATCACTAGAGTGGAAAACAACCATATCGGTAACCCAATAGTGAGTCCGGGAAGACTCAATGTGGGAATATAAGGAGGAACAACATTTCCAAAAGAAGGAAAAATGAAAGGTTCCCGGGGAAAAGGGGTTCCTTCATTGGTAGTTCYAGAKATTGATGCCATATACACTGATTCATCCTAAGTTCTACTAGGGAAAGAAAACAACACACGCTAAAAAAATCTAGGAAGGAAACATACAAACAAAAACCTCTTCATAGTGAAACCACTTGTTGGTGATGAAATMCAACGTCGCAGGATCAATATGAAAAGGGGTCAAGATAGGGTGAGTGGAACAATTATGTTGGAGACCTACTTAACAGACTTACACCCTAGTGCAAGTTCCCACACGACACAAACATGGGTTACCCTCCAAGGAGCTCAAGTGAGTTGACCAAAGTTTGTCCCATGTACAACAAAGACTTTTTCCCTTCTTCATCACCTTGTGTATGAACCCCAAATATTATGATCACTAAGGCTACCAATTACAACAACTAAAGTTTGGGGAAATAATCGACAGTAAGGTATGCATGGAAGGGCATGTATGAAGCCTAAAATCCCCTTGAGAGGTTCCTCTGACCAAAGTGTGAACCTCCAAAGTCATCCCAAAGTGTCTAATGACACCATTTTTAATACGTGCAGAAGACTCCACCAAGACCAACAAAGTAGGGTTAGTTACTCCTCTATCCCCAATGTGACCTTGGTATTGACCCTTCTGTGAGAAGGGATACCTAGGACAATGACATGGAAAATGGATTTCTTTCCCTAAATAAAGATTATATGTTTTTTTATAGCTTTGGAAAGTTATCTTCACCACCTATTCCAAATCCCTACAACTGATCTAATGTAGTTTTTTAGATCCCTAGAAATAATTTTTTCTAGATAGATTTATGGTTGTTCGTTACTCAAAGGTATGGGAATGAAACTGATGATATTGGGACTCGACTCTTAAAACCATGCAAAACAAAAAATGAAATGAAAAAATTTCAATTTCGATGAATGATAACTATAGAAATGAGAAGAGTCTTTTTTCCATCCCCCAAGTTCATAAACCCAATGCAATGCAACAAAAACAATTCCTAAATCCCAAGAAAATGTTCAAGACAATGCTACTAAGTAGAATGCAATCAAGTTCTCTTTGTTTGGTTTCAAAATTCAATGTAATCAAATGAAATTTGTTAATGATTCTTTGATTTCAAATGAAAAGAAAGAGTTCAATGCTAATAAGAGAAGAACATGAAGCATAAATGATATCCAAACAAAGACACATTCATAAGCTCAAAAAATGAAAGAATCAAACATAGAAATGACCTCTAACACTCATTCAAGAAGATAGTTCGAAAGAAAACAATAACTCTAAAAATGGTTTTAAAACTGATAGATATGATATCAATTGATGTTGCAGCAGACCCTAAAAGATTCAAAATTGACTTGATGGATCAAAAATTGCCAAAAAGAAAACTAAAATAGCAGGGTTTGATTCACTATATTGTCTTCAAGTTAATGAAATAAGATTTTGAATTTGAAAAGAAAAGAACTTGAAAGATTCAGAAAGCAAGAGACATAAGTCTAATGATTGGACAATAACCCAAATATCAAAACCACTAACAATAAAAAATGCATCCAAGGATCAGATGAAACTTGAATGTTTGATCTTTCACAACTTGATCCAAGACAATATATTATCAAAATCTAAAAAGATTGATAGAAACAAACCTTTCAAACAAACAGAGTCCTAATCAATCCAAAAAGGATCTGAGGCCTAATCTCGAGTAAAAAAGGATCAAGAAACAAAGAGGAAAGGGAAAAAAATCAATCCCAAAATAGGGGGATGCTCCTATAATCAAGCAGACAAAGCATCCAAAGGGAGGAGGATTCTCCCTAATACACTAGTAGAGGGCATCCAAGATGATCCTTAGGGGTTAAAAATGGGGTGTAACTAAGGAAAGGATGCTCTGCAGGCCACTAGGGAGGCATCCAAGCTCTAAACAAGCCAAAATGTGCTCTAGATCAATAGAAATTAAACCAGACTCAATAGAAAGATATCAAAGGATTTTGTAAACTACTCAAAGAGGGTAAAAACACATAGAAACTTAGAAAACAAACATTCCAATCAACAATGCAAAAGGAAAGAGGCTAAAAACCAAGGAAACACTCATTCCCCAATACAGTCACCAAAACTTGTTGTGTGAAATCTCCCCTTGTGGAGATGTTGAGCTCTCCTTATATAGGTTCTCTTAAACTAAGGAAATTCTAGCAGATGATACCTAAATTTCCTAAATTCCATCCATTCATACATGAAATGAGAGAGAAAAGGAGAAGGAGAGAGAAGTACCTATCTATGTCAATTGTCCTCACTTCTCCTCACCACTCTGAATTTGGATTCAAGGTATCTCCAAATGCAGTCTACTTGCAAAAGAATAAGACTACCCTCCTCTTACTAGTTGCAACAAGTTAGGTAAATACGATCCTAATCAAGTTATACTCATTCAAGCATGAATTGAAACAACAATGGAAATGAGGAAATATGCCAAGTTAGTATATATAAGAAACAATGGAACTTACAAGGGGCTGCAATATTCCTCCATGCTTCTCCTTTCCATCCCCTTATGTGCACTGCCAAAATACTCATGAAGTCTAACATCAAAGGTTTGATATCTTTCATATGAACCCCCTTCAATCTTGAGAGGCCTAGTTTATATAGGAGCTTGGGAGGTTTAACCAACATAGGGAATAAAGGGAATAGTTTATTATTAGGTGCATAAGGTTGATATTATTCCTCCTTAGGTTAGGATTGAATTCCCAAAGTAGGATATCTCGATCTCATGAGTCACCCCAAACCATAACAACCCAAATATCCTCGAAACTTATCCCACAGGAAAAGGAGGAATCAATTAAAATTCTCCTAATAGGAAGGATTCTCCCATAGAGTGGTATATAGGGCATCCTAGAAGGTTCCAAATGGTCTACAAAGTGCCATCCATGAGGGAGGGATGCTCCCTATGCATGAGAAGGGGGGCGTCCTCCTTCCAACTAAGCCAAAAATTGAAGGCAAAAGTGATGTTTTCGACCTCCAAAATGGGTTTTTCTTGTCCTCAAGGGTTAGGTATGATGAAAAAATGTTGTTCCATGGTGTCATATTAATGAAACATGAATGAGACAATTAGTAAAGTGTCATTTTGGAATTACGACACTCAACAATGCAACTATACATAAGTGAAACACTTAATGAAAAAGCAACATAAGTGCAACACTTAGTTCGACACTAGACATTGTGCAAATTTTATGTATATCAAGTTGAAGAGATCTACAACACTCCATCCACATATATATATGGGAAAATAAAACTAGTCAATAGGAATTTGGTGTATCTTTTGTGCGGTTACAATCATAAGCATCCAAATACTCAAAATGAAAATTTGATCTATATGTAGCACTCTTGTAATAGATTGGTCCACACTTCTACTGGTAAGTCCCCTTTTGAAACTTGTTTTGGGTATTTAAAACCTTTTCCCTTTGATGTTGTTTATGGAAAACAAGGAGGAGTGAGGGAAGACACAATGGGAGAAGCAATAAAATCATATAATTTTGTTCAAAATATTAGACAGATCCATTTGCAAGTACTTGAGACATTGAATAAGTCACAAGAAAGGTACAAGGCATGACATGATGAACACATAATAGAAAATATATTCGAAGAGGGAGACAGTCTGGTTACAACTAAACAAGGAAAGACTACAACATTTTGTTAAGAATATCAAGGATCTGCAGTATGGCCATTTTGAGTTATTGAATAAGGTGAGAGATAACTCCTATAGACTGCATATACCCCCATACATGCACATTTACATAGTAGTGAATGTCGATAATTTGAAACTTTATGAGCCTTCCATGTCGGATCAGGAAGAGGAGATGGTCCTATATACCATAGAGGGATTATCTCCAGATTCTTAGGAAGAGTTGGTAGGGGATGAAATTTTGCATGAGAAGTATAGAAATACAATACAAAGGCAACATGACAATTGGAATATTGGGTTGAAAGGACAACTTCTAGGAAAGGAAAAATAGCACTCCAAAAAGTAGGTAGAGGAAAACTTTCCTTACCTCATTCAGTAAATATTTTGGGGACCAAAAGCCTCCAAACATGGGGATGTATGATTTTTATTGGATCATTATATAAATTTTCATCTATCTCAGTACTTTCTGGGTGGAAAAAATTGGAGGAATCAACTTGTAGAGCCATTTTGGCGGTAGGTCCCAATTTGGAAAATTGGGCTAAAAAAACTCGTCCAAAATATTTTGAAGCCATTTTGAGGAATAAATTGGAATTTTTTTTGGGTCCAAACCTACTTTGGTGGAATATTCCATATTCTACACACTAATACCTTTAAAATGGTGCAAGAATCACCTCAATTGAAGTTCGTATGTGAAAGTTATGCCTCTCACAAATTGACCTACCCTGTTTACCACCATGGTATGAGTGAATGCCACATCAACCCCTAAATAATATTATACAAGGTCCACAATTTATCACTAATTGAGGGTTGAGTAAGTCAAAACCCTAACCCTAGAATACTATCGAGCAATGTTAAATACTGAGTTGTTAGGATGAGAAAGGGTTCCATTCTTTTGTATATTATTTGTTCAATAGTTGAGTAGAGCATCCAAGGAGTGTTATTTTGAGAGAATAACATAGGAGGTAGGATATTCTATATCATTTGTTCAGGCCATAGTGTCAAAGGAAACTCCATAGTGAGTGTCTCCTTCTTTGTACTTTCTTTCTATAACT
>ML808027.1:50093-87048 GCA_009831015.1 Picea engelmannii
AGATGGAGGAGAAAGAGAGGGAGTGTGGGAGACAAAAAATGAGTGAGTGGGAAAGAGAGACAGAGACGGGGGGGGGAGGAGAGATAGGGGGAGTGAGAAAGATAGATAATAAGGGGGATAAAAAGTGAGGGGGAGAGAGGGGTAGATGCAAGAGAGAGGGAGAGAGAAGGGGGGAGAGAGATATAAAGAGTGAGAGAAAGAGAGGGGTGGAGAGTGATATGGAGAGCAAGAGGGAGGTGGGAGAGAGAGGGAGGGAGAGAGAGGTAAAGAGAGAGGGGGAGGAGAGTAGGGAGGAGAGATAGAGGGAAACAAGGAGATATGGAGAGAGGGGAAAGATGGAGGAGAAAGAGATATGGATATATTGAGAGAGAGAGAGAGAGAGAGAGAGAGAGAGAGGGAATGAGCTAAGAGAATTATAGGGTGGGAGAGGGAGGAAGGTGGAGAGAGTAAGTGGGTAGAGAGAAAAAGAGAGAGTGGAGGGGAGTGAGAGAGAGCTCGAGGGNNNGGGGGGGGGGAGTGATAGAGGAAGATAGAGTGAGAGAGAGAGAGGGATATATTGATCATATATAGAGTGGAATATATAAGGATGCACAAAGAGATGGGTAAAGAGAGAGAGAGAGAGAGGGGGTGGGAGGCTCAAGTCTTGAGTTTCCTCCCCCTACCATGTTCTAGGAAATGAGGCTGATACCTAGAGTTAAAATCCTTCTAATGGTTCCCATATCTCAATTAGGAGGGATATGATACTCTCAAGACATTACATGTGGTGGTTAAAGGAAATTTTCTTGTATTTGGAAGCTTTGAATCTTACTTTTGGTCCTAATGCTTGATTTTCCTCCCTTGACCACGACTAATGCTCCATGACCCATACTTGGTGCTTGAAGCCTTATAATGGTGACCATATTGCAACTTGAAGGAAAAATATCCCATAGAGAGATCATCTATGGTGGTTTGAGGACTCATTGATATCTCTTGAGCCCCAGAAGATATTTTTTAGGCATAATGAGCAAGTTTCATCACTTGGCCTTGGTCCAAGTATTCAGATTGATACCTACTTCTCCAAAAAACCTAATGGTGATAATAAGCCCACTAAGAGGTAAAGGATACTTTGGAGGTCATGTGTGGGTTTAAGGTGTTTTTCATTTTTGAATATTTCATGTGAGTTGAAGGTGTTGTTTTTTGCCTTGGATGCATGATTTCAAGGTGTTGTTCATGGATTTGGCTTATATTTGGGGATTTTAGTGCCACTAAGTGGTTTTGAATAGTTGGTATGTGTCCCATGTTTTTGGAGATGATATACACATATGATGTTCATTGCATTGGCCAAGACCCCTTATCCAAGGTTATGGGGAAACTGTTTTAGGGGTTCATAGGGGGTCACTTCACAATGATGTTATGCTAGTAAGAATGCACACATGTTCCTAATGACACACATTCTCTTTAGGAACACCCATAACTTCCTAAATCATGTTTGCATTCTTTCGATTTCAATTTTTTTGGGGAGGGAGTAATAACTCTAGCATACATGTTTCTTGAGTTGGTTGCCTTAGATTTAGTTCCAAGATGACAAACCTAATTGTCTGGGATGAAAATACATTAAAGCCTTCATTTTTATGGGTAACTCTCAATATATCTATTTTTTAATGTTATTTTTCTATAGGATACAAAAAATCATTGTTGATGAAACTACAAACACATATAGAGTCATCTATGCAGATTCCAAATATGTAAATTTTTAAAAATTAATATTGTTTACTAGTTTTAATATATTTTTGTATTGACATATATGAGAATCTTAAAATACATATCTCTTTTATTTCTTCTATAAATTTGTTGTCCTTAACCATTTTTAAAATAAGTTATATGATGCATTAGCACAGATTGAGATCTATAATCTAAAAATAAATTAAAATGTTTGATAATGTTAAGGCCCTTGTGCATAGTACTAATGGAAGACCTTGTAATTTCAAGGATATAACGACTTTCATAATTTTAAAAAATATAAAATTAACATTATAAATTTTGAAAAATAATTTTGCACAAGAACAATGTGTTCTCTACAATTCTACAATATTTTTTAAAGAAAATTCCACCATTTATATTGACAGGGAAAATAGCCCCTCAATGATGATATTCAGATGAAGCATCATCTTTTATTCTATTTGAATTATTTGTTCTAGATCTTCTTTTTCAATATGTTGAATCTAATTGTATATTGAATATAAATTAAATTTAAACAATGACTTAATGAATTGAATTGAAATTCTAACAAACACCCATCCATATCTCCAATTAAAGGAAAATGACAAACTTTGTAGGTGTTGGAGATGTAGAACCTTCAACTTCTTATGAAGTTTAGATTTAATTTTTAAGGTGATCACAAATCCATCTTATATACTAGATCCATTATCCCATATAAGTGTCTCAAGTGCCAATCTCAAAGTTTTCTAACTCAATTGGTGTCATAAATACCTCCGAGACATAACATCTCAAGTGCCAATATCAATGTTTTTTAACATAATTGGTGTCGTAAATAACTTTGAGACATAAGATGGACATGCATAGAATACATTCAGATGTAGAAAGTGTTATATTATTTTTTATGCGATTAAAAAATATAGCAGTAGAAGAGATACATTTTATACTTCAGTTTAACGTGGATGTGTAATATCTGTATACAGTTTCTTAAGTAAAGAATCAAATCCATTCATAAAAGAGATTCATTATCTTTTAACGAAAAAAGGTTATATATATATATAAAAGGTAGAAAAAGTGAAATCAACATAGATTTAGAAAAAGTAAAACCAAAACATAATTGTAAAAATATTGATCATGTGGAAAAAGTGATGCCAACATATATTTAGAAAAAGTAAAACCAAAACACAATTGTAAAAATATCGATCTTGATAGCAAAAAAAATTACAATCCCTAAAAGAATGCAGTCAATTTGTTGAATAAGATTAGACACAAGACATAAAACCTCCAATTGACAAGCGAGAGAGTTGTAAAAATTCTTATAAGTTATAACATGTTATAACATTCTAAGGTTATTATTCTATAGGTAGCAGCTCTAGTATAGGAGGAACCCATGTTAATACACACCAACTTGATCAACGTGATGTGCAAAATTAGGATTTAAGCATGGAACTTAAAAAATCTAAAGGTTGATGACTCAGTATATATTAGTAGGGAAAATGGCCCCCAGATGAAATTTTTGGCACTCCCTAAAGGAGGCCAAGGAATGGTGAGTTCCCCCCAAAAGGCACTCCCTAAAGGAGGTTAAGGAACCATGAGTTCCCCAAAAAGGCACCCCTGAAGGAGGCCAAGGAACCATGAGTTCCCTGCAAAGAAGGAACTCCTTGAAGGAGCATAGGGAACCATGAGTTCTTAAAAAATACACTCCCTAAAGAAGGTTAAGGAACCATGAGTTCTCAGAAAATGAACTACTCGAAGGAGGTCAGGGAACCACAAGTTCCCCCAAAATGACACTCCCTAAAGGATACTAGGGAACCATGAGTTTCTAGAGAAGGCCTTCCCTAAAGGAAGTCAATGAACATTGAGTTCCTAAATAATGCACTTCCTAAAGGAGGAAATGGAATCATGAGTTCTCGGAAAAGGAATTCCCTGAAGGAGGCCAAGTCACCCTTATGGGGGATAACTAAACAAATTGAAGTTAAAGGGGCCTTTCCACATGAAGCGATGAATATATCTTGATGGATCATTCTAATTATGCCATGTGGCTTGTAAATGGATAACATCTAGGGGAACGAGACACACCAAGGTGTAATGATGGTTCCCACAAAGGGTGCAATGTGGGTTGGAGTTATGTCAAGAGATAGGTCTTATGGGACCAAGATGGGAAGTGACACTACCCCTAGGATCATTATACAAGGACTAGGGGAAGGGTTGCTGCCAGATACCCAAGATTATGGACCAAAGGTATAAGAGTAGGTAACTTAAGGCTGACCATCCATAAAAGAGGATCTGAAATAGTGTACTAGATCTACTAGTTTGTGTAATATTGATGGGGGGTTGGGACCTTAAACTATTTGAAACATATCCTATATGGGTATAATCACTAACCATGGAATTGGATTTCATATGATCCCTATAAATCATAAGATATGATCTTATTTGAGAGGGAATAATGACTCTGACAAGGGAGATAGTATAATAGGGTGCACCAATTGACTGGTTAGGACCCTAAAATAAGTTGATAGGAGAACCAAGATGCAAGTTACCACTAATATGTGGTAGCGGTGTCATGATTTATTTTGGGATTGGGGGAAGAAATATGCTAAGATTCCCCCAAGGGTGAATGAATTCACTCAAACTCTAGGATGAAGTGGTCATGAGGTAGTTCTAGATATATGAGCTTGCATTTAATGGGAGAGGATGTTGCATGAATAGTGGTGGTAGAAACATAGTGCATGGATTCAATGTGAGAAAAAAAAGGAAATATTTTGTCTTGAGAAGCATGTGAGGGGTGATCACAGTATGTGAGTTGATCAATGGTGATTGTTGTAGGGGCCTCTTAGGCCCTTGCCATCATAAATTAGAGTTAATACATAAATGTATGTAATAAAGAGAATAAATCCAAGTAAAGGCATTTAACAAATGGTAAATTCATAAAATAACTAAACTAATGATTAGTTGGAGCAGGTACAACCACTCCAACCATTTATCCTATGTATACATACTCATGAAGATGAATACAAACACGGTTGGTTTTCCTTCCTGAATACTTTTCCCCTTTCTTTGTTACATGTGTGAGTCTTGATGTGTTTCATGATGTATTCTCTTATTGAATGTCTGCTTAATTCTTGTGACTACAACATTTTGGTTTTGTTGTTGCGTGATTTGAATATGGAGAGATTATCTTGAAATGCTCATGGGAATACAGAAAATATGATCTTGGAGGTAGTTCTACCTTGGATGATATGGAAAGATCAAGAAAATAACAAAGGCATGGAAGTTATAAGGATCAATCACTGCTCATGAATGACATGTTTGTGGATGACTGTGGATGCTTGTTGATTGTGGCTTGCATGAAGAAAAATCCTAAAAAAAAAGGGTTGAACAATAGCGAGATAAAAAACACCTATAAGTAAGAAGATGTGTCCAAGGTGCTCGTGGAAAACAATAAGTATAAAAATAAAACAACAGAGAATCATAACGAATCTTGAATACCATGATGTTTTTTTAGAATGCAAGAGATCATCACATTGAATGTAGATGGACCTCATACAATAACCAATGAATTTCCCATTGTTGGGAGCAATGCTAGTTGAAGGAGGAAGTTGATGGTCAACCCTACCATAGATGAACAATTATGAATCATGATGAGAGTTATTATCAATCATATTTGGAGACTTCCCATGATGGGAAAATATTTGGGCAAGAACTTAATAAATCTAGCAAATTAGTTGTCACCAAAGAAGAAGAGAGAGATCGTCATTTTCTGTCCTTCTTACTCCCATGCTCCTCCCTACATAAATGTTATAGAATAATTCCCCTGTGGAGAGGTGAATATTCCCTTGGATTCTAGACTCCTAATACCAAGACAGAAAAACACAAATGGACACTAACGTCTCTTTGAATTCAGTTTAACTAATTAAAAAGAGAGAGGGAGAAAAAGTGTGATGCACCTTGTTTCGAAGTTTGTCCTCATTGTTTCCAATTTGAGTTCGATATTCAAACTCCTTAACACAACTTGACACCTATAATGCAATGGAAAACAAAGAGAAACAAAGAAGTCCTACTCTACGATATTAGATCAAAAAATCTATCTAGAACAATAGACAAGCACATGCAAGAATGCACAAGATGGAAGGGAACAAGCCGAGTATATTGATGAGAACTTTTAAAGAGATACTTACAATCATGGATGGTGTTGCAATGACCTCTCCAAGTCCTCCTTGTCCAACCCCTCGCTTGAAAGATCCACGATCAAAATGATAATGATTTTGTTGATTATTTTCCTCCTTGTTCACCATGAGAATTCCTCCATTTATAGTCTTTGGGAGGCCCTTTGGGATTAGTTGAGGATATGAATCCATCAGTTGTGGTATATCCCTTAGATGCAGACTAAGGTTTAGATTCGAGCCAAACCAACTCAAATCATCCTTAACTATCCTTAGAGAAAAAGGGGATTTCTTCCAAAGATTTTTTCAACCAATCGACGCTATTTTACAACGGACAATAGAGTGCTGCAACACTTCCTGCTAGATAGACGAACAACGCTAGCACTCCCTGCATATGAGAAGAGGAGCGTTGATCTTCCAAAAATTGTCAAGATGACCAATTCTCATAGAAAAACACGTTGTTTCGTCTTTCAAATGATGGGGCTTCTTCTTCTAACATGTTTTAGGGGTCATATCAAGTGTTCTCATGGTGTTGTTTGTGATGTGACACTTATGTGAAAAAAATGCAACATTTATTACACTTGCGACAAAAGCGCGATACTTACAACACTTACGATAATGAAAATGAAACATTATTAAAGTGAGGAATTTTGATGTGTAACACATTTCCCCCAAAAGTATGAAGTAAGAAAATGGAAGATGATGGCCGAAACACTTTGTAGATTCTTTTAAGCAAGGGTATGGACTGTGGGAACCTAGTAAAAGTTGCAGACAACCATCAAACAAATGTTAATATGCATTCCAATCCCAAGGCAGGCATACCTATGCTTGGGTAATAAATGACTCAAAGTATGGCTGCCAATAAATACACTGCAGATCCATGATGATATTAAGTAAGGGTATGGCCACTAGTGATACAATGTGGATCCATACTTCTATGACATGGACTAATCGTAGCCACACAAAATACACACTAGAGCTACGAGATGATAAGACATAGTCACATACCAATACAACATGGATCTATGTGACAACATAAGTATTAACATGTTCAATTGATTTCCTTCGTAGCCTCGAAAAAGTATATATCATAATGAATTCTCAACCCAGGATCTTCGTTCCAATCCCAATGTAGTACAAATCTAACCATGTGAATAGATGTCTTGAAATCGAACATGGTAGAAACAAATTGATTACCAGTTGTTGAGGTGAACTGTTAACAAGTGTGAGGGAAATCACTAGTGATGTCAATGACTCCTAAGGTACCTAAGTACATTCCAACGAATGTGAATAAATGATATGAGGTTGAACATTTGTGGAATCATCCAATCGAAGGTCGATGATGTAAACCCACTGTTGGAAGAATGGAGGCATTCCATTGAGTCATGCATGTCCCAAGGTACTAACTGGTTTCTAAGTCTAATTCCCGGATGATGTGTTGAAGTTGACAGGAAAAGACTCATCGAAGGAGGGCCTTGATGTATCCACCATCATTGAAACGAAAATGACACAAGAAAGTGATGAGATATAGTGAATGAATCATAGATTGAAATGGGTATGGAAACAAGTAATTTTGCAGATGGTTGACACTCGAGGTAGATACTTCTCTTGAAGACTCAGGCACGACATGAGACATGGCAACATAAACGCAGAGTGGACCAAAACATAATGCAACGGGTGCTATGACATTCTTTGGATGACTCAAAGGAGTGGAAAGAATAATAGGACTTGTTCAGTGCAGAGTTTTAGTGGATTATCCAAGTGTTCAAGGAGAATGTTAAAGAAAGTGTCATGTTTAAGGGCGAATGCAATAGTTGTTTACAAAAGTTCTCAAGAAACTTGACCTACTTCCTTTAATTTTTCCCCCATCCAGATAGATGAGTACCTGTTTTTAATTTAATGAGCTCGAAGAGGATAATACATGGTCTATATAACTCACCTTTGGTAAGCTCTTCTTCCTTTATTTAATGAACTGGAAGTAGTAAGGGTTCGTTCCCATATGGGTCCTTCAATGTGTAGTTAAGAAAGTCTAGAGAAGGAAAACTCGATGGTTTTTCATGTTTAGAGAGTCAGAAAAGAACTTAAAGGTGACTCCATTGTTGTCCTTTTTCGTGATTTTTAGTCTCTGAGGTTCGAAAAAGTATAAAATGATAGGATGAAGAAATCCTCTAATCATGCTTGATTAGAGTGTTCCTTTTTCGTAATTAGTCTTGCGAGGCTGAAAAACAGATAAGCTATACTCGAAAGATGCCCTTTCAAACCTTTTAATGAGTGTGAAAGGAACAAATATCACACGATAATGTTTTCATGTTTAGAGAGTTTGAAAAGAGCTTAAAGGAGACTCCAGGGGGTTCCTTTTTCACATAACCTTTAAAAGTTCGTAAAAGTGATAAAAGTATACTTGGTCACATTCTCACATATTTACAAGCACGAGAAAGAACAAAGACTAAGCTCAGTAACTTATTCTCATGTATTTACGAGCACGAGAATTAACAAATACTAAGCTCGTTCCAAAATGTTTTTACTACATTAAGATGGGAATGACCTTCGAACAAGGATCACTCCTATAAGTGTGTCTCTCTAGAGGTATTTTCCCCCATCTTCTTTGGCAAAAGTTGGTGGTACTAGGTTACGATGGGAATGACCTTTGAACAAGGATCACTCCTAGCAGTGTATCTCTCTAGAGGTATTTTTCCCCCAACTTCTTTGGCAGAAGGTGGTAGTTTTTCTCCAGCATGATGTCCAGTGGCTAGAGAGATTCCCCCCAAGTGTCGTTTCCTCCGACAAATATTCTTATTTCCTTGTTTAGGTTTCTGGTTACTAATGGAAATTTTTTCACTAAGCAGAGGAAAAGAAGGTTCAAGTACTCGATCTAGAGTGAGAATCTATTGTAAATGAGGGGGACTATTTCATTTTTTAACAAGCTTGACAGAGATAATGAACTATGCTCGTCGATACTAGGTACTACCAATGGATGAGATGAATCAAATAATTGTCGTAACTAAGTCTAAATCATGTTTAAGGTGGAAACCTATGTAGTGGGAGGAGAAGGAAAAGGAAAAACCCCCATGAGAGAGGAATCCTTAAGAAAACCTACACCCACACTCTCAAAATTATTATTTCCTAGAAAAGGGACATTATTGGTTGTGACATTGTTGATATCTGGAGTTGTATACTCAAGTTGGTCAATAGTGATAATATTTCCTTGATGGCGAAATTGTAAGATACAAAACACCAAAGATGTGATGACAGTCATTGCATAGAACCAACTATGAACAAGTAACAAATTATAATCCAAGGGTGTGTCGACTACTTTGACATCAACCGAAACAATATTACCCTTCAAAGTCATAGCGAATGATTTAAAGAGTCCATGAGGTTGGAAACCATGCCCATCAAACACTTTGAGGGTGGTTGGAGATGAAAAAATGTAGGAGAACCAAGTGATTTCCAAAAGGGAAAAGATGTGACACAAGTTGAGGCTCCCTCATCCAAAACAATACGATGGATGTTCTTACCACCAACCAAAACATGAATTTTGAATGTTAAGTGGTGGGAGACTCTCTCCTTAAAATAATCCAAGTTAAGCGTAATGAGGTTTGACTCCTCAGGATCCATGGCTCCAATGGATGACAACAAGGTTCTACATTGACTGGGACAATGTTGTAGAACTTCGAGGGTAGACATAGCACAAGGTGCTTGTGTCAAATCTTCAACGATGTTGTAGTTTTGGGAATCTAGGGCATTTGGATTAAATGTCACTTTTCTAATTATGATTTTGGGTGGGCACAATGCTGCATCAGAAACCGGCTTCTCAATCTGAAGAGGATTGAAAGATGGAGGAGGAGTAGATTTAGAAGGTTGGTCGATAGCCTTCTCTTTAGTTTAGGAATTTTAATGAGTTGTGACGTTAACCGCCTTAAACATGTAAACCTCATAGGTGCTTGTATAAGCATCCCCATGGTGGGAATGACTTGGGTCTGCTCCTTGCGGAGGGATAGGAGTTTTTGAAACTAAATCTTGTTGTTGAACCCATTGGGAGGTACCCTTTATATATTTAGCAACAACCTCACAATGAGGGCAGTATTTCATGTAGTGGTGTTCCTCACAGATCATACAAGGCGATTTAAGTTTCCTTGTCGGTTGAGTACCAACAGAATTAGGAATATCCTGCTCATTAGAATGTTTCTTGTATTTTCCCTTATTTTTCTTCTTACCTCCTAGTTGTGGAGATGAAGTGAATTGGACTGCATTCATCTCAGAGGTTTGAGTAGGAGCAGAAGTAGTTGTGGTGTTTAGAATGGAACTAGGTTCCAGAGAAGGTCTTTACATATCATTCGATGGATGAGGATCATTAGGGATAATATCGTAAAGTGTGCCAGAATGGGAGTAAACCAAGTCCAAATACTACGCACGGTTGATAGCCTACTCCTTAGTAACTACATTTCCCATAACAACATTGTGCACAATGGGAGGCAAGAGTGAATTTTAAACCAATCCATGAGGATTTGGTCCCGAATTGGATCATTAATCAAACGTCTCTATTGTCTCCACTCATGAATATGATCAAAGATGTGGGTAGAAGAGGATTGTCAGAGAGAAGTCAAAAGTTTTGTATCGGTCTTGTACCGTATAGGCAACTGAAAATGCACCGGGAAATACATGGAAAGAGAGTTAAAGTCGACAAAAGAGTTACATGACAATTCAATGTACCATTTTGCTACCTTACTTGTAAGTGTTCTCTAAAAAAGTATAAGATGAATGGAATCATCCATCAAAGAGTTGGAAAAACATCATAAGTGGAAAGTAATAACATGATTGTTAGGATCTTCCCCAGGTTTTCTATCAAATTTTAGAATGTTAGACGATAATTTTGCAGGGATGGTGGGCCAAAATGGGGCATGAAGGATGGGATCGTTTGTTAAATGCAATATATATGGCAGATCTAATGTAGCAAAGAACGATAGATTTCGATTATATTTTTAATACTGGTGATAACCATATTGCATAGGAACACCAATAGGACTGTATCCAGGTTGTGGTAAGGTGACAAAACTAGATGGTCCTCCCATATATGGTGGTTGTCTGGGTTGTCCACCTATGTAAGGTGGTTGTCCTGTTTGTCCACCCACGTACTTTGATTGAAAAAATGGACCACCTACATACTGCGGTTGGCCTTTTGGTTCCCCTATGTATGGTGGTGTAAGGGATTGTTTCATTTGAATCATGGAGTTTATGGATTGATAGGGCATAGTTCATTGCGAAGGAATTCCCGCCAGATTGGGTTGAGTCCAGAAAGGGTTCACAACTCCTGCATATGGATGTCCAGAATGTATACCAATGGTAGTATATATAGAAGGACTTGCAAGAGTGGTTTTCCCCCATGTTGGTTGATGTTGCAACCATGTAGGCTTCCGCCCAGTGAAAATTTTTCCGACAACTAAAGGTTTCTCCCCAATTGAAGGTTGGCCTCCCATTGAAGATTGACCTCCAATGTAGGGAGTACTAATTTGTGATGTGTGATATGGAGGTTGAGTAGTTTGTGTAACCGTGGTTGTTTGGACATCTTGACTGCTGGACATTTGACCTATGGGACGACCAAGTAAAGAACTTGGCATGTACATGTGTGGAATAAATGAAGCATGAATATTACCTAAATCATGTGCAAGAGGAGATGAATGTGCAAGTGGTTGAGTCAGGGTTACCTAGGTCACCAATGTTTTAGGTAAATAATGAACACCGATAGTAGAAACTATGGGAGTTGTGGAAAAATATGAATTCCCAAGCCCTTTAGGAAAACCAATAATCGGTGGGTTCATGCCAAAGGATGGCATAGTGGTGGAACTAGATGGTAAATAGTAAGAACAAAAGGAATCAACATATCTCATGGAAGGTGGATCAAAAAGTGGTTGGACAAGTGGATTGATAAATGGAGGATTCACAAAATATGCCAAGCTTTCTATGAAGGTTGGGATCGGTTCTTCAACCTAATGGCCACTTCTAGGAGCGACACTCCCAGTTTCAAAAGTGTGATCTGTGATCACTGCTTCATAAGAAACATTATGTTGTGGTTCTTGAGTGTTAGGTTTCATACCTTTTATACTTTAAAAATTATGATCCTAAGGTTGACTATGCATAAAAAAGAAACACACTCCTATGAAAACTAAAATCAATCAAACAAGCAACAATATATTTAAGGATCTTCTGAAGATAGGATATCAAGCCTCCAGGTAATAAGTGAGAAGTAGGTACCCGACCTCCACATAACAACCCTTCTTGGTGCAAGCAACCCTCGCTTTCACAGGATCACCCTTCAAGGGTATTGAGAGTGTGATACGATGTCTGCCCTAGGTACCATGGGAATCCCCCTACAGTCACCTCTATAGGTACCTAAGAAAGGCCACTAAGGTTACCAACTCGCATTCAAACTATGGAGGAGTATAGTCGACAGTCGGGACCGAACGTATGGGAAAAATATGAAAGTCCGAAGCTCTTCAAGATAAATAAAGACAAGTGGACCAGTAGGACTCTAGAGGACCTTGAATGGATCCAGAGTTCATGAAGCATCAAGAACAAATGAAACCAGTGGTTTCTCAAGAACAACCCCCATTATATTATCTTTCCACTATGATTGGTTAAGATTTGGAGGGTTAATCTTTGCTTCTCTCCCGCAGGCAACCTCATTTTTATCCCTTGTGTGAGAGGGCGTTATCGGCTATGCTTATATGAAAGTTGGATTTATATGCTCTTTAGTGTTCTACAATCTCTTTAGTTGTCTTGGAAAATTTACCCACTTCACCTATTCCAATGACCCTAATCCTAAGATATTGTTGGGGTGCTAAAAGAAAAAATATTCGAGTTGATTTTATTAGTGTGTGGTTGATTTTAATGGATTTTAACTCAAAGGGTTCATGGATATTAAACTGATGATGTGTAAGAGACTTGACTCCAAAAGAATGTAAAATAATTCTATGGAGTTCTTTCTTTCGATGAATTCTACATATGGGAAGGAAAATAGTTCTATTCTTCCTAACATAACAAAGAACTCAAAACACTGAAACTTTAATTTCCGAGATCAATATGATGCCAAAATACCTAGAAAATGTTTTCAAAAACTGAAATGCACATGCAAAACTAGATCCTTTTCCAAACATAAACCAAAGCAAACTTCCTAATGAATGAACAATTTCTTCGTTTGATTAAATATGCAAGGAGATATGAAAAAAAAAAACTTCTTAACTTTTAGATGAAAGATATATAAGTTTGATACAAATAACTATGAGGAAAAAATAAATCAAACAAAGTGCACTTAAAGTGATGAGAATTGAAAGAAAGCAAGTAGGGAATAACCAGTTCAATCAAGTAGTCAATGTTGCAAAAGAGAAATCACTCAAATGTCTTGACAAAACAAGCAACAAGAAAAATAAATCCAAGCTAGGTTGTGATAATCATAAAGTCTCAAATCGTTCAAAGAGGAAATATTTAAAAAGTAACTTAATACCACCAAATCTTTGCAAACCTTTTCAATCATTTAGATAACCAAAAACTTTGCAAGACTCAAACCAAACCAAGAAAAACAAGGTGAATCTATATGGAAATTTGGAAAATGTTGCAAGATCAAACAAGTCAACGAAAGAAGTGATAAGAACCAAATCCTCAACCCAAACAAAGTCACAAGAAAAAATACAGACTCTGGGAAAAAGACCTCCAACAAAGGGCTAAGAAAAATAGGGAAAAATCCCCTAGATCTACCCAAAACCAAAGAGCAACACTCCCTAAAACAAAGAGACAGAGCACTATAGCGCTCCTTAAGATACCAAAGAGGAGCGTTGATCAAATAACCAATGCTATGATAGCCACTTTGGGGGAGCGTTAGTCCTGTAGATGCTTGAAAATGAGCTTAAAAAATAAAAAAATCAACAGAGAATGGCTTGGTAACTATGAATATTGCTTGATGAAGTAGAGGAAAGAGGGAAGCCTCAGAAAAAATCAATCTAAGAAGATCAAACAAGGGAAATGTCCAAACGATCCAAGCAAATACAAGTCAATATCCTTCCCCAGTGGAGTCATCAATTTCGGTTATGGAATAATCCCCCTGCAGACAAGTGAATATTCCCTTGGATTCTAGACCCCTAATACCAAGAAAAAAAAACACAAATGGACACTGACGTGTCTTTGAATTCAGTTTAACTAATCAAAAAGAGAGAGAGGGAGAAAAAGTGCAATGCACCTTTTTTTGAAGTTTGTCCTCGTTGTTTCCAATTCGAGTTTGATCTTCAAACTCCTTAGCACAACTTGACACCTGCAATGCAATGGATAACAAAGAGAAACACAGAACTCCTACTCTATGAGATTAGATTAAAAAAATCCATCTAGAACAATAGACAATCGCATGAAATAATACACAAGCTTGAAGGGAACATGCCAAGTATATTGATGAGAACTTTTAAAGAGGTACATGTAATAATGGATGATGTTGCAACAACCTCTCCAATTCCTTCTCATCCAACCCCTTTCTCGAAAGATCCATGATCAAAATGAAAATGCTTTTGCTGATTATTTTCCTCCTTGTTCACCATGAGAATTCCTCCATTTATAGGCTTTGGGAGGCCCAACCACCTGGGTTATATTTGGGATTAGTTGAGGATATGACTCCATCAATTGTGGTATCTCCCTTAGATGCAACTTAAGGGTTAGATTTGAGCCAAACCAACTCGAATCATCCCTAGATGTCCTTAGAGAAAAACAAGATTTCTTCCCAAGATTTTCTCAACCAATCAATGCTCCTTTACAATAGGTAACAAAGATTTACAACGCTTCCTGCTAAATAAACAGAGAGCACTAGCGCTCCCTGCATATGAGTAGGGGAGAACTAATATTCTAAAAATTGTCAAGTTGACCAATTATCATAGAAAAACACTTTGTTTCATCTATAAAATGATGGGGCTTCTTATTATAACATGTTTTAGGGGTCATATCAAGTGTTTTCATGGTGTCATTGGCAATGTGATACTTATGTGACGAAAATGAAACATTGACGACACTTGCGACAAAAGCGTGACACTTATGAGACTTACAATAATGAGAATGCAACATTATCGAAGTGAGGAATTTTGATATGTAACAATGACAAATGAACAAAGGATATATTATATGACTGCCATTCAAAATGGGTTACAAACATCGAACTTGAGCCATATCCATAATGGTGTTGTTGGAGAGATTTGTAATACTCATTAATTTTGTAAAGACCCAAGAAACAACAAAAAAAAATTCATAAAGGCCACCCACGATGAAGCCATAATGAATAAGTCAATCAAAATATGACTAATTATGATGATAATAAATAAGCTAAGTTAGACGATGAGGGGACATTATGGAATATGATTGAATGATGCTAAATCTATACCGATGTGTGCAAATATAAAGAAAAAGAATCGAGTAAGATTTTCCTCATCAATTTTCCATACATTCATGGAGAATATTGACTACCCAGCGATGGTCGACCCACTCATCATCATTTTCAACTATAGTGAGGATATCAACTTCTAGCACAACCTTCGAGAGAACATCTACATCGACACGCTAGTCTCTCTCAGAAGTTGACTTCAGGGATGAGTGAAGAAAATTGACAAGAAGTGGCCACTATAGAGGATGCATTGCGTTCATTAATGAATCGACAACCAATCATGAGGAACTGTGATCAGTTTAAAGAAATGGTGGCCTCACGACTTCGAAATAGTTGGCAGAACCCTTAGAGTTCATTTTCTTTAGATTTCTTATAGGCGGAAGGGACTACAAATGACTAGGAAAGCCCTATATTTTCATTCTCCCTCAATCTCTCATAGAACATCAATATTTCAGCAGAGGAAAAAACAAAAAAAAACWGTAGAAGATGACTGCGCGTTTTGTGATAATATTAATGGTGGTCGGAATTCAATCACAGGAGAAACTTGAATTGTATGCGGATGGAATWTTTTTTATCTCTAATTCATCATCCTATTGGAGCTATGAGTTTGWAGAATGCATGGATTGATATTCATCATAGTGGTTGACCTKAGTGTTCMTGTAGCCGACTYGGCTCTTTGATCATCGACRTCGACGRAGAACMGAATGATTGACTATGTTAACCGACTGTTGCYCTCGAYTGGAGAAATTTGACAGACTATGGGAAMTGACTKTTTCCATYATTGGGAGAGAATCCACTAGCCAAATATTACTTTTGAAGGAGATATTTGATGATCATCGAATTGATGCTGGAACAATATGGCTACTGTGAAACTCTAATTGACCGACAAAGATACACGACAACCCTTTTAATGGTCAATCTATTTTCTGATGTAGTCGATGTCGAGGAATAGTCGAATGAATAAGTGTTATCTTGGTTGAAGGAAGGATCAATGAGGATTCTACTATACATACTAGGTCATTTCTAACTTGGTCGACCTGCACCGGGGTCAACTTACTTACTGGTATAATCCATAAATTCAACATAATCTTAAATCAATGGGTCTTTGAGTAAAAGTACAATATGCATAGAAATGAAAATGTTAAGGGAATCATATGTGTAAAAGAATCACAAGAAGGACATCTATTCAAGTTGGAAGTCATTTTAGTACCAAAAAAAAAAAAAGATTTTTCATGTTGTCGATTGAGTCATTTTAAAAGTGCATTTTAAAGTAAGGAGGGGGTTAAACATGCATCTTATTCAAAGGAAGGTGATCCCCTCCTCTGTAATGTAAGTTAGGTTCTATCCAATGATATCAATGCCTCACCGAAATCAGTTGATTCCTAGTCAACAACACACAAAGTTTGTGCACGTGTAATTGAGTCATAATCAATCACCCTTCATATAATATGAATTGAAGACTCTCTACATTTATATAAAGAAGCACAATCATGATAAAGAGAACCACAAAAACAAGAGGGATGAATAACAAAGAAATGAACATAATTTAGCATATTAGAGAGCATCGAGAATGACCATGTCGACAATGGTTAAAGGCATTCAAGAGAGACATTTCACAAACACACAAAGAACTTAAAATATAAATTGATGACATGAACACTAAAGTGAAGAACCCCTTGATACAAGAGTTGCAGAATAGTTTTTGGTTCATGAAATCAAAGGAATGGTATGAGTGTTTGATGGAATAGACCCTCGTCGATCCCATATAATGAATCCTCCAAGAGAGATATCCTGACAAGAGCGTGTGAGTAGTCTGGGTCTAAATTGATCCACCGACTTGGCAATAAAAGTAGCTTCGGTGGCTCTGAATGAAGTCATATTTTATAGAGGTAAGAAGAACATGGATATCAAGGAGATGAGACCTATAATATATATTCATTCAGATAGAGTTGAGACTAGTCATAGTAAACCTTGTATATGTGTATATCCCTATCTAGCTGGCAGTTGTTGCGACTAAGTTACCTATGCAGACCGGTATTCATGGCTGGGTGGTACACAATGAGGATTATTTTGTGGCAATAGAGACTAAGGACATTGGTGCACGCTTGCTCGTGTGAGAAAGGATTTGAGGCTAGGGGAGATGTTGTAGGGGCCTCTTAGGCTCTTGTCATCATACATTAGAGTTAGTACATAAATTTATGTAATAAAGAGGATAAATCCAAGTAAATACATGTAACAAATGGTAAATGCACAAAAGAACTAAACTAATTATTAGTTGGAGAAGGTACAACCTCTCCAACCATTAATATTATGTATAAATACTCATGAATATGAATACAAACACAGTTGGTTAACCTTCCCAAATACTTCTCCTCTTTCTTGGTTACATGTGTGAGTCTTGATGTGTTTCATGATGTAGTCTCTTCTTGAATGTCTGCCTAATTCTTCTGACTACAATAGTGATGATGTGTCCCTGATGTGGTAATATCATGTCTCAAAAGAGTGAATACACCACAACATTCATGGAATATATGTAATCACATCTAAGCAAGATATTGTAATCCACTGGACTAGTGATGATAGAAACATTGACCAAAACAATCTTACCACCTAACTTGATTACGAGATTAGGTAAGATCCATAAGGGGGGATAGAGTATACTATCAAAGGGTATTGACCTAATCATTGATGGAACAAGAGTAAAATAGGTTAGGTACTTCCAAGATGAGGAGGACATAATACATGAAGAGGTCCCATCATCTATAATACACAGATGAATAGTAAAGTTATTAAGAATGACTCATATTTGAAATGGGGTAGAAGATGGGAGATGTTCTTGGATATGTTGGTCCCAATAAATGGTGATGGCATGTGATGGGTTTAGGTAAGATCTTTTATTTTCCTTACAAGGATAAGGTCTAGTGGACATTGTTGCACTTAGGTGGAAGGATTTCCCCAACTCTACTTTATTGGGTCTTGATCATGAAGTAGATTGGGTGGGAGGTGGGATTACCCTTTTGAGGGGTAACAATTGAGGTCAAGGTTTATGAAATATGACCTGATTTAATAATGGGTTCATGTTGGGAAAGGGGGAGATTTGAGGTAGTCAACTGGGTTCACTAATTTTATTGAATTATTTTCACTTTAAATGAACTGCTTGGGCTAGCTCTAGGGTGAGATCAAGGTGCTAATAGGGACAATCAAAGGGTCTTGAACTAATAATTGATGAAACAAGAGTAAAATAGGTTAGGTACTTCCAAGATTAGGAGGACATAATACATGAGGAGTTCCCATAATCTATAATACATGGATGAACAATAAAGTTATTAAGAATGGCTCATATTTGAAATGGGGTAGAAGATGGGAGATGTTCTCGTATATGTTGGTCCCAATAAATGGTGATGGCATATGATGGGTTTAGGTAAGATATTTTATTTTCCTTACAAGGATAAGGTCTAGTGGACATTGTTGCACTTAGGTGGAAGGAATTCCCCAACTCTACTTTATTGGGTCTTGATCATGAAGTAGATTGGGTGGGAGGTGGGATTACCCTTTTGAGGGGTAACAATTGAGGTCAAGGTGTATGAAATATCACTTGATTTAATAATGGGCTCATGTTAGGAAAGGGGGAAATTAGAGGTAGTCAACTGGGTTCACTAATTTTATTGAATTATTTTCACTTTAAATGAACTGCTTGGGCTAGATCTAGGGTGAGATCAAGGTGCTAATAGGGTGGGTGACCATAGAGCTCACAAAATGGGAAATGTTGATTAATCCATGTCTGGGTAGTATGTTTATGCTTAGTTCGATTGTATTTCTAGTGGGGAATGTAAGTTCCCCTAGAATTTCCACCATGCCATGGGTGCTTATAGTGTCTGTTCCTCTTCTTATTATCGACAAGTGGTGGATGGACAATATGAATTGGAGAGGGGACCCAATTTTTTCTAAAATGGGAAGAAGAGGATGGGGTTAAGTTAACATGTGGGAAAACATAATTTTATTCCCAGTGTTGTCCATGAGGATGGACAACACTAATTACATAATCGGGGTTCAGGGGTTGTGCCCCCAATTTTTTTTTTTTGTTATGGGCCCAAAATCCATGTTTATAAAGGAAAAAGTGTTTAGGTGGTGAACAATATGTTTTTCAATTGTGTTTTGATAGATCACAATGTATATATATCATGTAAGTTTATCACATGATGTTTTCAAAAAATCATGATCCTATGTATCTAGCAACCTTCCACTAAAAAACAATTGGGCCTTCTAAGAGATATAAAAAATGGGGTTTGAAGCTAGTGATGACTACTAGTGAAGGTATGGATGATTCAAATATAATGAAGGGTATTGGGGGCATGCCTTGATGGAATTGGTGACATTTCCAAACAACCAATAAAATACAAATTAGGTGCAAACGCAACACACAAATGCCACATGTGTATAAATCATAGGTTTTAGGCACTAAGTTACCTTCTTCAAGTGTGGGGAAGGGACTCTCATCCTAAAAACATGGTCATGGGTTGGAGTCAAATAAGATATGGGTAGATAAAGAATACTGATAGGAAAAATTGAGCCTAAGTTTTTTCCCCTTCGTGGGTATCTCCTTTCCCTATATTTTGCACACTTCACATAAAGGATTTTAAAGCATAGTAAGACAACTTCTATGTTTCAAATGAGTGAGTGATAATGAGTATTTTTTTGGATATCTATCCCAGAAATCCTTGACAATGATATTTAATTATTTTTTTCAATCACAATGGAGAAAATAAATGTGTTGATTAACATTGTCTTTTAGGGGTCTGAAACTGGGGTCTTGAACCATCTTGTTTTGATTTAATGTGTTCCAAAGGAGGTATTCCATACCTTTATATTCATGGTTCACCAAGGATGATAATGAGAATATGGTGAAGAGCATACTTTGAAAAAAGAGGAATTTTTGTGTCCTTGGTGTGTGTGCTCTGTGTGAAGACATAATAATGTGATACACGAGTAATGATAGATTGCAAGACTTAATGGAAATTAGATTAAAATCATATAGACATAAGTGCTACAATAATTTACCTATTTAATTACTATGTGATGTGTTGCAAACTTGAACAAAACTCTCAATGATGTTTTTTTGCAAAACTTTGAAGCTATCAATAAAATAGATATGTGCACATATGGAGTGCTTACTCCACATAATTAATATCAAAGTGATTTGTAAATTTGAAAGGGAAATTAATTAATATACAAGTATTTCTAACTCACCAAGATATCTTATGAGATTAAGGTAAAGATCATACTTTCACAAATAGATATCTTCTTATCTCGAAAAACGAAAAAGGTAGAAATACATATTATTGAAATTTTAAAATACAAATTGTAATACCCCTAGGATGAACCCTAGTTGTAATGTACATATAGGCTGACGAGCCAAGATTTTTTGGGCCATAGTTCCTTGTATATATGTTTTGAGGCCATAGTTTTTGTGTGATTATTTGGCTGGAGATTTTAGATGCTAAAAATGGCAACGAGATTAACATTGTAAAATGTAATAACACATGATGGTATTAATAAAATACATCATTGTTGCAAACCAACTAGACATAAGAGATGGGGGGGGGGGACTCCATTGGAAAGCGAAAGGGGGCTAAGAGTCTAGGAAAGGGGACTAAGCCAAGTAAATATTATAATAATATTTCCTAAAGTCAAAAGTCATGGGATATGATTTTTATCCTAGTCCCTAAGAGTAAGGAATGAGTCACCAAGTGGATCTCATGTAGTTCCTAGCTTGATAAGTGTTGAGTTAAGGGCATGAAAATATATTGATGAGAACTTAGTGTAATTATCATCTTTCCCATTCATTTCTTATCATCATCCTCTCATGTTCACGGGGCCATATACCTTCCATACATGTACTTTGGAGATATTTTGAGGAGTAACCTCAATAATTGAGCTGAAGATGTGAGTTTTCAGGCCTGTGAGATGTTGAAGAGGTGAGTTTTCAGGCTTGTGAGCTGTTGAATAAGAGGGTTGTCAGGCCCATAAGAATTTATCTCTAGGTGAGAGAATTGTTTGGAATTGATTTCCCAAGGTGCCAAGCTACATCTATAAGGCTCTAAGACTTCCTGTCCGATCTGTTGTTGAAACCTCAGAAGGGAAGTGTGGTAGCTGAAGGAATATTGAGTAGAAAAGGGGCACACTTTCTGGGGTGGGACAAGCATGTGGGGAGTGAGGGTCTGCAGGATATTTTCTTGAGTTTGCACCTAATTATGTGTATTTTTGGTTGTTGAAAGACCTTATCCTGGATTATGAATCCTTTTCCTTGGTGGAGTTTTATCCCCAACTCGGGGATGACCTGCTACTGAGAGATTATGAGAAACAAAGTCTATGGCTGGGAGGAACGTCTGAGGTATGCTCACATTTGGTGATTATTTACAAAATATAAGTGTCTTATGTGTATTTGCTTAATTAATGTGTGAATAAATGTATATGTTGTTATGGGTTTTCCTGTATTATTGTGCATGTCTATGTATTTTTTGTGGTCTATATAAATATATTCATATGCAGAGCATGTTATTTAAAGTTATTGGTATTAGATTTGATAATTTTCTTGGGGAATTAGCCAGCTTGGGGTTGGGATTGCTACTACGTGGTATCATAGAAAAGTTGTTATTGATTTTCTAGTATTGTAGACATTACAAGGTGGTAACGAGACTTAGATAGGAGGTTGGGTACGTTACAATGTGGTATCATAGACACATGTTCAACACCGAGCCTCTATGGGCCATAGACATAGCATTGAAGTTGTGTTTGTAGATTTTACATGCAAACAGTTCGACATAATGTTTGAAATGGATGTCTGCAACATGTTTGTCAAAATTACTGTAGTGAAATTGGGGAAATTTCACAAGTAATTGAGGAAAATTAACCCAAGGATTAAAAATCCCCAATTTTAATTTCAGTCTGGGAACTTTTGGGATTGTAATTGGTTGAATTATGAATTTTGGAAGTTACAGTACACCCATGGTGAAATTGGGTGAAATTGGGGAAAGCCCCAATTTCTACAATGTAATGGATGGAGAGTTCGACACGAAAGAGTCAATTTCGTATGTTGAGGTGAAATTTGTATGCCTAGGACCAAAATTGACCACAAAAAGATCATTTTTAGAGTACCATGGTGGTCATGAAAATAATTTCAAAATTATACAATTTTGAAAATTAGGAACAAAATGGAAAAATTTGGGTATTTTTCCGTATATGACATCAACATGACATGGAGGTTATGTGGAGGTCATGTGGTAGTCACATGAGAGAGGTGAAATGGAGTGCCATGGTGGCCAATGCATAATGGCAATAGGTGGTATGGTGGTAGTTGATGTGGGAGCTATGCGTATAGGTGGTTTATCTGATACCATAAATCATTGTCATGTGGGGGCGAAACGGTTTTGGCTTCAGATCCATGTACCATGTGACATCGCTCAAGACGTGTCACGTACCATAGGGAAAACCACTATCATGACCTAAGGGGTTGTTAAACCTCAGGAAATTTTTGGATTCGACATGGCCTTTTTACCATCGATCTCGCTCGATCTCGACCATCATATTGGGGAGATGTGCAAGTTCACATGCACTAAGGAAAAAAGTGCGAGATGGGACCCTCCCATCCTCATGATAAATAAAAGGGTTTCACATGGTAATTTGACATTTGATGTGGTACCTCTATCCCATCCATGGTAAGAGATATGAAATATTGAAGAGATAATTCTACTGGTGTAAATGACTAGTCAAATAGAGCTAGTATGAGGAAGTTACAGGCTAAACAATGCAAGGTAAAATTTTAGGTACCAGTTCACTCCAAAGGCCATAAATTCCCTCTCCAAGGTAGGATTAAGGCACATGAGTATTCCATGGAAATATATTGAACCATAGAATACACTTATGGATTTTAATTAAGTTTTCGGGTACATGAAAGTGCATAGGAGGACGTAGAAGACACTTGTAGTATTAAAGGATAAAAATATAAATGGGCCTTAAACTTCAGTAGGTTGTATATTGTATCTTGAAGCTCAGATTAAGGTGAAACTTGGTTATATTGTTCAAGTGGGGTCATGAAGAAACACAATTGAGCTCCTGTCAAAATTTCAAAGGAGGTAGTGTAGGGATGCAAGAACAAGGATGAACTTGCATCTGGTTGAAGGGTGTGTAGAAGGAGCAAATGGGTAATTTTTAAATGACCATAACTTTCTACTCGTAACTAAAAATTGAAAAAGAAAGTAGTCATTGGAAATTTATTGGAAAAAGGAGTTTAAATATGCACCCTGAAATGTGAATTCGATATTCACATTCAAAACAGACCAGAAGAATAATTCTGGTGTATTTAAATGCTGCATAGTATTTAAATATTTGTTAAATAATTATTCTAACAAATCCTATTTAATGAACATTTTGTAGAGTTAAAAGCAAATAGATAAGAATAGGATCATCATAAATATAAAATGTATGGAAGATGCACATAGGACTTACAACAATGAAGATGAATTAAGAGGGTTGTATGCCAGCATGGGTAATGTGGGGACATAATCAAATGGTCATGGAGAAGGGAAATAAGAAAGCATGAACTTGGTGGAGACCATCAAGAGACAAAAAAAATATGTTGAAATTTATAAGGCTGATAATGAGAGGCTTATGAAATCCAAAGAGAAATAATATGGCTTCAACATCATCTTTCTACATAGCTTGGACATAATACAGAAGAAAATGGATAAAGATACATAGTCAAGAAAGTCAGGGAGTCATAGGTATCATGATAAAAGAAGAGAAGAAAGAATTGTTGATAGCCATAATCATCACTCACCAAGACATTAATTTAGTAGAGCACATAGTAGTTCAATTCCATATCCATCTAGGAAACATAAGAAGAGGTCTGGGGTAGATGAGCTACAAGGAGAGATGAATAATATCAAGCCTCCTACCTTTGATGGTGAGAACACGAAGGATGAGGATGAAAAGATATGTTTGTTGGGAATGAGGAATTACTTTCATTTGCTTAATTACTCCTCATAGGTAGAAGGGATAATTTCAATCTATCAACTCAATGGAAAATCATCAATGTGGTGGGATCAATTTGTGCAAGTGAAACACATTGATGAGAATAATATTACTTGGAGGGAGTTCAAGAGGTTTTTACAAGAGAAGTACTTAACCAAATGTTATTATGAAATAAATATGAAGGAGTTGTTTGAACTCAAGCTTGGGAGTATGACCATAGATGAGTATGAGATAGGATTTTTAGAGTTGTTGAAATACGTTGCATTCATCAAGTATGAGTAGGTCAAGATTCAAAGGTACTTGAGTGGTATTCCATAATTTATCAGTGACAAGATACAATATGATGATACCAATACATTGGATGAAATAATAAGGAGAGTCACGTGTCTCTATGATAAACATAGATGAATACCAACTTTCCAAAAGGCTTGGGAAGATAAGAAGAAAGGTAATATGGAGCAGAGGAAGAAGAGGACCAAGTCACCTTTCTTTAGAAATAGTTCTCAGGGTCAGAAAAATTCCAAGGATCCAAGAATGACAAAAAAAATGGGCAAAATACCAAGGAAACAACCAATGATGAAGTGTTGGGGTTGTGACACATGTACAAATATTTCTCTCATAGAGATGAAAAAAGTGAGGAATTTTCACAACGTACAACAAGATAATATAGTGGAGAACACGGGCATAAATGTACCAATGATCTATGCATCCATGGATAACAAGAAAGATAAATTCCAGCCCCACATGATTGAAGTAGAAGGTAATATTAATGGCCAACCCATTTCTATTTTAATTGATTCAAGAGATAGTCATAGTTATCTAGATCCTAATATTGTGGAAAGATTTAATTTGCCAAGAAACAAGCTTGAAAAATATTGGTTGGTGAAGCTAGTACAAGAGCTAAGAGAAACATTAATGAGATGGTTAAGGCATGTCCAATGGACATGAATGGTCTCAACACAAGGGAATATTTTAATATCATACCCTTGGGAACCTATGATTTCCTATTTGGTATGGATTGGTTGGGAAAGAATCATGATGTACTAGACTATTATAATAATGAATTTAATTTTTTAGACGAAGAAGGGAATTTGAGGATAGTTCAAGGTATTCCAAGAGAAGTAAATATTAGAGAAATTTCATCTTTGCAGCTAATTAAGAGTTTCAGAAAAGGATGCCAATTATTTACAACTCATATAGAAGAGACAACTAAGGATAAAATGCCAAATATTGAAGACTATGCTCTCCTAAAAGAGTTTGGAGTTATATTTAGAGAAATACCAGGTTTCCCACCCAAGACAATTATTGATTTCTCCATCAATCGGATGCCTAGAGTTGCACCGATGTCGAAGACCTCCTACATGATGAGTATACCAGAGTTGAAGGATCTACAAATGCAACTTGAAGAGATTCTGAAGAAGGGGTATATACACCTAAGTGTGTCACATTAGGGTGCCCCAGTGCTATTTGTTAAAAATAAATATGGTATGTTGAGGCTTTGCATTGAATTCAGGCAGCTGAATAAGGTGACTATAAAGAAAAAGTATCATTTTCCAAGAATATATGATCTCTTTGATCAACTGAAATGTGATAAGATATTCTCCAAGATTGACCTCATATCATGCTATCATCAGGTGTGAATTAAAAAAGAGGACATCAACAAGACAACATTTAGAACAAGGTATGGACACTATGAGTTCACAGTGGTGCCATTTGGGTTGTCAAATGCACCAACTGTCTTCATGTGTTTAATGCATGATATTTTTAGAGATTACTTATATACGTTTTTCATTGCATTTTTGGATGACATACTTATTTACTCTAAATTTGAAGAAGAGCATTAGAAACACTTGAGGATGGTGCTAAAAGTATTGAGGGAGAATCAATTGTATGCAAAGTTGAAAAAGTACTCATTCTACGAGAGGAAAATCCATTACTTGGGCCATATCATTTAATAGGAAGGGATAGCAGTGGATCTTAAAAAGATAAAATCCATTGAAGAATGACCAGTACCAAGGAATGTCTCTAAAGTGAGATCTTTCATGGGACTTGTAGGGTATTATAGAAGATTCATTGAGGGATTTTCAAATATTACACACCCATTCACTTGTTTTCAAAAGAAGGGTGCAAGATTTGAGTGGACTTTTGATTGTGAAAGAAGCTTTCAACACTTGAAAATTTTATTAACAAGTGCACCAATATTGAATATTGTTGATCCCAATGAAGATTTCATTGTGTGCACCGATGCATGCAAATAAGGGCTTGGAGGAGTCCTTAGTCAAAATGGACATGTGATATGTTATGAATCGAAGAAATTAAAAGAGCATGAAAGGCACTATGCTACCCATGACTTAGAATTGGAATCTATAGTACATGCCTTAAATATGTGGAGGCATTATCTCATGGGAAAAATATTTTAGTTGAGAACGTACCATAATGGTCTGAAATATTTGTTTGGACAACCAACATTGAATGCTAGACAAATTAGGTGGTTGGAATTCCTAAGTGAGCATGAACTTGATATAAATCATATCAAAGGTAAAGAGAACAAGGTGGCTGATGCACTCAATATGATGGTGCATGAGGTGCATGCTATAGTCATTAGCATATACAAATCTAATTTGAAGGACACAATTTTAGAGGATGTAAAATTAGATCAACATTATTTGGCTAAGAGAGGATGGAATCCTCATCTATAGGGGTAGAGTTTATATTCCTAACTTCCAAAAATTGAAAATTATGGTATTAAAATAAATGCATAATGTGGCTTATGTAGGGCACACAAGCTACGAGAAAGCTATTGTAGCAGTCAAGAGCCAATATTATTGTCAGGTATGAAGAAAGAGATGGATGATTATATAGCTAGATGTTTGGAATGTCAAAAATTCAATGTTGAGCATAGACACCGAGCTGGCTTGCCACAACCATTACCTATTCCTGAGTGGAAATGGGAAGTAACAATGGAATTTATCACTAAGCAACCCAAAATAGAAAATAAGCATGATTCCATCATGGTGGTGGTGGATAAGCTTACTAAGGCTTCTAATTTTATTTTGGTAAATCTCAGTCACAAAGTAGACAACATTGTTGATATTTATATGAGAGTAATTTCTAGGCTACATGGTGTGCCTAAGATAATTGCATTTGAAAAAGATCCCAAATTTACATCAAATGTTTGGAAGGGATTATTCAAAGGATTTGGGACAAATCTGAACTCTAGCACAACCTATGATCTAGATTCTGATGGGAAAATAGAATGGGTAAATAAAGTGATTCAAGATATTCTATAGATGTATCTGATGGATAAACCATCAAAATGAGAGGATTGTTTGCACTTGGTTAAATTTGCTTATAATAATGGGTATCATACATCTTTAAAGATGAGCCCATTTGAGGAATTATATGGAATAAAGTGAAACATGCCGGTGAGTCAGGACAACCCAATAGATAGAGTAGTGGTTGGGCCAAAATTGCTCAGGGAAATGTAGGAAAATATGGTAAAGATTAAGAAGAATTTAAAGGCTGCCCAAGATAGGAAATTTTTTTATGTTGACAAGTGAAGAAATCATAAAGAGTTTAAAGTGGGTGACCATGTGTTATTGAAAGTGAAGGATAAAATAAGTTCCTTGAAGTTGGGGAAATGTTCAAAGTTGGCATCACGTTATTGTGTTCCATTTGAAATCATGGAAATGATTGGTATTATTGCATACATGCTTGCATTACCTGCATCCATGTGCATTCATAATGTATTCCATGTATCCTCGCTTAAAAGGTATGTACCTTATACTAATCATGTAATTGATTGGAATGTGATTCAGGTGGAGCAAGAGGGATACTTCTGAGTACAATTGGTGTGCATATTGGATCAGAAGGTCAAGCAGCTCTGAAATTGATCCGTAGTGCTAGTAAAGGTCCAATGGCCCTGGTAAAACCCTAAGGATGAAACTTGGGAGCAAGAATATGATATGCATGCAAAGTACCCACATCGTTTTGAATCATTTTTAAATTTTGATTGTACATGTGTATTTAATGCATAGAGGACAATGCATAAATAAGGGGGAGGACAATGTAATACCCCTAGGTCGAACCACTATTGTAATGTACATATAGGATAGTGAGATATGATATTTTGGGCTAGTTTTCCTTACATATATATGTTTTGAGTTCAGAGTGCATGTGTGGTTATTAAGCCAGAGAGCTTAGATGCTAAAATGGCTAGCGAGCCTAAAATTGTAAAATGTAATCACATAGGATGATATTATTAAGATACATCATTGTTGTAAACCAACTAGAAAAAAGAGAGGGGGGGAGGAACTCCACGAGAAAGGGATAGGGGGGGGGGGATTAAGCCAAGGAAATATTATAATAATATTTACTAAAGTCAAAAATCATGGGATATACTTTTTATCCTAATTACCTAAGAGTAAGGAATGAGTCACCAAGTGGAGCTCAGGTAGTTCCTAGCATGACAAGTTTCAAGTTAAGGGCATGAAAATATATCATTGAGAACTTAGTGTAATTCTTATATTTCCCATTTATTTCTTACCATCATCCTCTTATGTTCACAGGGTCATCTACCTTCCATACCTATACTTTGGATTTGTTTTGAGGAGTAACCTCAATAATTGAACTGGAGAGGTGGGTTGTAAGGCTTGTGAGTTGTTCAAGAAGCAGGTTGTCATGCCCGTGAGATGTTGAAGAAGCATGTTGTTAGGATCATAATCATTTCTCTCCAGGTGATAAAATTTCTAGGAATTTATTTCCCAAGGGGCCAAGCTATATCTACAGGGCTCTAAGACTTTATGTCTGACCTATTGTTGAAACTATGGAAGGGAAGTGGGGCAGCCAAAGGATTGTTGAAAAGATAAGGGGAACACTTCCTGGGGTGGGACATGCATGTGGGGAATGAGAGACTATAGGTTGTCTTCTTGAGTTGGCACCTGAGTCTATGTATTTTTGGATGCTGACAGACCTTAGCTTGGATTAGGAATCCTTTTCCCAGATGGATTTTTATCCCTAGCTCGGGGGTGACCTATTGCTAAGATTTTATGAGTAGAATATTCTATGGTTTGGAGGAATATCTAAGGTTTTCACTTAGTTGGTGATTATTTATAAAAGATAAGTGTCTTCTATGGATTTATTTAATTACTATGTGAATAAATGTATATGTTGTTATGGTTTTTTTCTATATTATTATGCATGTCTATATATTTGTTGTGGTATGTATAATTCTATGCATATGCAAAGTATGTTATTTAAAATGATTGGTATTATAGTTGGTAATTTCATGGGGCATTTCCTAGCTTGGGGTTGGGAATGTTACTATGTGGTATCAGAGAAAATATTTTGTTGATTTGTTGGTAATCGGGACTTTACAAGGTGGTAACGAGACTCAACTAGGAGGTTGAGTACATTACAATAATCCATGCCCAACAATAAAAAATAGGCCATCAACATGGAAAGGAAAAAAAAATGATTTTCCTCCCTCTCTACCAACTAAATTAGTTAATTAGTAAGCAAGAGTAGACAATAGCTTAAATATTGTAGACTTATAATTTGTGAAAAAATAAATCCTAACACCTAGTCCTAATATTGAATTGAAATGCTTGTCAAACATGGAAAATCAATTGATATATGCGGGTCTATGAAAATTTAGTAGTTCAAATTTCATGGTAGCAGAGTGATGCAAGCCATGGGACTTGTGTAGATTTCAAAGGAATAGTCATGCAAGTCACTACACATAGAAAGATGAATTCCATAGGAAACAAATCTCGGAAAGGGATTTTCCAACATGTGAGGAGGTCATTTTTTATGCCTGCAACACAATGAGAGTTAGAGAAAAGTTCCTAACATCCTAAAGAGAAGAAATTTTGAGTTGAAACCCAAGTGGAAGTCATGAATATGTTAGGGGAAATCTGACAAAAGAGTGAGAAAAAAACTTTCCTTTTCTATAGCTAAGCTACACCACTATAGAAAAAACCAAATCTTAGTTTGACAATCCAATTAGTTGAATATTATTGCAAGAAATAAATACAAAAAAACATGCTACAACCATACAAATTAAACAACAAAATATTGGGAAGCAATAATACCCTTTGTTGTTTTGTTGGTAATGGGGACGTCACAAGGTGGTAACATGACTCAATAAGGAGGTTGGGTGTTGGCACAGGGGAAGACCCAGGGTTCAACGCTTCAACAATGCACCAACAAAACCCTAACTATTGGCCCTTTCGAAAACACTTGCGAAGCAGATGCAGTCTCACCTGAGGTAGAGGCAGGGGCGGTTACAGGACTCAAGTGTCTGTAACCAAGCTGGGACACAAATATGTGATTATAACACCTCGCAGAGTACTTAGGCATAACACATAGTAATTCATTATCTTTATTCAAATAGAAAATCACAACCTAAGTACAGATTGACACAGTAACAATGAGAAAATATACATCGCACTTAACAACATAAGTTAGATATAACACATTCAACATAGACAAAGCACTAAGAATTCATAGATCTATATATCATTCATAACATTCAATGCGCTAAGAAAATCCACAACATGAACATTATATCACAAAGAAAACCATCAACACAAGATTTATGTGGTTCACCCCAGTGTGGGGCTACATCCACCAACAACTTCGTCTTCTTTATCAGTCTTCTTCAATCTCGTACATTTTCCTAATCCTGTGCAATAAGCCATAGATCCAAGCTTCACATTGGATAGGTGGTCTGCACACTGTGCACCAGATCCACCTTCCCCAAAATCAGGTCAAGGCATAGAGACAACTCCTCTATCAAGAATACAGCCTTACATACATGTTCTGTTGCACAAATCAACTTAGAACTACTTGCCTCTTGCACTTAGCCACTGACTTAGCACATAACTACTTACATCGCTTACTTCTACATTACATTCCTTCTTATTTATACTTTTACATTTACAAAAAGGCCTAAACATCGGTAAACCCATGGGTCTACATCCCATAAGCCATTACATAAACCCTAATGAACCCCGTGTCGGGTCCACAAGCCTGCAAGATAAGTGAGATCCCACAATTGCAGCTTCGCCTGGGTGCTCCATCTTAGATCGTTGCGTCAAAGTCCCAAAAGTGGTCAATCCTGACCAATGTTTCGTCAAAAATTGGTCAAGGGCCAACAGGCCCCCAACACTCACCTATGACTCCTTCCAAATCACTCATATCTAGGCAGTTCTACTTCGAAGGCCTTGAGCTTGGCTCGAGCTGCCTTGACTTTTTACTTCTCCTGAGATTCCTTAGCAAACTCTTGGATCATTTTCTTTGTAATAGGGCCTTACAAGCACTGTTCCACTGCCACAACCACTTGGTCTAGCTGTGAACCTTTTCCTTCAATCTCTTCAAACAATGCACAGGCTTACTCCTGCATCGGTTGTAGCCTCTGTGTGACCTCCATGACTCTACCCTGGATGGAAGTAATCTGTTGTTGGACCACATGCTATTCTTGTGATATCTTCATCCTTTTGACCATAGTGAGTGACTTCATCTGCACTTGTACTGTCATTGCCTGCTTCTGCACCTCATGTAGCTGTGCTTCCAAATTCCTAAGCTTTGGGTATTCTATGAGGCGTTCATAGGTCTGTGCACTTCTGTGGCTTAGCTTCTTGCATTATGAGGTGAGGATTTTGATTCTTTCCACTTCTCTCTTGGTGTCTTCCTCTCTCTGATCATGCACTTCCTACAGAATGCTTGGTACTACTTGAAGCTCTAACTCCATTACCCTTGCTTGAATTTGTTGAATGTCCTCAACGAGCTTCGTCACTTGGACCTAAACTAGCTCATGTTCCTCCTATGTTGAGCCTGGCACAAAGCGAAGTGATTTTATCACCACTTCCCTAACTACAGTCTGCTCTATGAGCATCTGGTCCATTTCCCTTCGTATCTTCACCTTGTCTTCCTTGAGCATCGCCTAGAATTCATACTTATCATTTTCATAAGTGGTCGCACAGTACTGTGCAATTCACAGTTTATCTAAGATATCTTCTTTCTCATTCTTCAGGGATTCTATAGAATGTTCTTTTTCTTCTTGGACTCGTTGAATTCGATCCTCTATTGCATCCATAAGTCATCGAAGTTGGGTTAGTTCATCCCCAAACTCTGCAGTCTCCGACAAGGAAGGCGTAGTAGATACTGCGCGGCTCAATTGAATGTCTCGCTGAATTTCTTGCAGTTCCTTCTCAACTCTTACATACATCTCCTCCTGCTTCACACCATATCTCTGTAATAGGTCCTCAGATTCATCTTCCATCGCTCTGTGGACTAGGCTTATATCATCTTCTATGAGGGTGGCCTCCCTCTGGGGCTTACTGGCGTGGGTCTTCTTTCTTGATGAGGGTTTCTGTGGAGAAACATTCCTCTTTTTTGATGTTTCATACTCAGTAGGTGGATCCTTCGATGGTGTAACTTCACCTTCTCCTTGTTTTTCTCCTTCTTCTCCTCCTCCTTCTTTATCTACTTCATCTCTTCCTCCTCCTACGGGCGGGTCAGACCGACTTTCCTCCGAGCCACTATCCTCCTCATCGGTCTCTATTTCTTGGACCTCCTCCTTTTTCTTCTTCTTCTTCACACTAGGATATCCGTCATGCTTGACCCTGGTGACCAAGGGACTTCTGATGATGTCAGGGTCGGAGAGTCCTGCATCATTGACCAGTACAAGGAACTCTCTTAGTCATTCCTTGGTGATCTCATCCATATCTTTGTTGATAATATTATAGTAGGACTATAACTTCTCCTTGCTCTCATCTATGCATGCAGTGATATAAATGAAATGCCGATATGGGCAGAACTTAGCTAACTGTCTGTAATGGTGCAATGTTTGCGGAGTCATGCATGGGTGAGACTCAATAGAAATCTTCATCTTCTAATAAAAGGTGTGGAACACTTTGTTCAACTTACATTACTTTGACATGTCATTATTTTACCATAGAGTGGAGAAATTCATGGCCAATGGCTCCAGAGGTTCAATCTCCTGAAAGGAAGCTCCTTCCGACATTTTCTAGGTGACAAATGCGATCAACACCATAAACCAGCTGAAATGGAACTCGTATCCTTGATCGTGCACTTCACGATAGTCCTTCTAGAGCTCCTTGATGAGGTAGCTTGCCCAGTTCATTTGCATCCCCTCCATACATTTTCCTGTGAGGTTTACCTCGAACCTGGTGACCTGCGTGGGGTGATTCTTTCTGATGAGATTTCCAGCTATAAGTTGGCAAGCTAGGTGCATTGTGCCATCCTGGATAGAGGCTACCTTGTAGCCTCACTTTCCCTTCTCAACTTCGTCGTATGCATCCTTAATGTGTTGTGCCAGGGAATGATATGAATTCTTCCCTGGGTAGAACTGTTGAGGTTTGGTTCACTACATGCTTAGTCCTATGATTAGATGGATCAACGTTGGATCCACAGTAATGCATCTGTCGAGCCGCAAGTATCCTCCATGATAGCATGACAAGAGGATTTTAACACAAGAATTAGCCTTTTGATGTCGACCGAAGTGAGGGATCTTCATCACATTCAATATCGTGGACTGCACAATCTCCTTAATCCACAATTGGGAGACAATGCGAGGCTTATTCCCAGTCATCTTCATCAAATATATGTGAGGCATGAGCACAGGGTAGTTATTTCTATAGTCAAGGTTGAAATCGTTGTTCTTCAAGGGGGAAGCCTATAGTCCCCTGGTCGATGATGCTTGTACTCCCTTAGACATAGCTTTATCAGCCATAAACTTCTTCAGAACTTCTTCAACGGATTTCTCTATATCAGTGCGCTCGGTCGACATTCTCATTGTTGAAAAATAAGTCAGGGTAGGTGAATGAATAGCAGGGTAACCAACAGATGGTAAGGTCAATCACAACTTGACACACAATCAATCCTCTGTTAGAAACATTAATCATGGATGGAGAAAAAGTGGTCTCGACGCAACGTCTAACGGGTTAAATAAGCAAGTGTTGTAATAGATTCCTCCAATGGACAAGAATGCCTCAATCAATGCGAATAAGTCCATTATGGCATGGTATCAATATCTAACGATGATCTATCCTCCAATAATTGTGTTTCCTAGACATTCAGAGCATCATTCTAATGGTCGAGGCACCTCTAACAGTCATATATCTTCACCGGGGAGAAGTCCCATTCTGCGTGGTTCTGTTGTTCTGGCAAGGTTCAGAGCCTACAATCTTGCCTCCTTCGAAGTATTCTCTGGAACTTCCTATAGTTTTTCTAACTTGGCTTTTTTCTTACAGAGCTTCCTTTCCTTCTTTCATGTGATGTGAGTCTCTAGATTCCTCTTTCCATTCTTATTCTTATTTTCTCTTAGCGTAGTAGATTCACACTGTTGATGATATTTCAAAGGGTTCAAAGGTAATACCTCTTTTCTTATCACTTCCTGGGTGGATATACTTTCTTCTTGCAAGGATAAGTCCTTCACACCTTCTTGCACTCTTTCAACTTCGACATATATTTCTCTTTCGTTTTGCTGCTTCAATTCAACTTCTTGTTCTTCTATTAGTCAATATATTATTCTAGCTATGAAATCCCTTAGTTATTTATTTTTCTTTTCTATATCGTCTTCCTCTACTTTCCTTCTGATCTAATATTTCTCGATCCAATTCATTCCTAACAAAAGAGGAAAAGGGACATTCTTCTCAACAAACCTAATAACTTAAAATTCTTCTTGAGTCGATGTTCCATGGATGATAACAGGTACCTTAGTAACTCTTCCACATAGGGTTATCATCTTTCCTCTAACCAAGCCTATCCTTCCCAGTGAAGGTACCACAATAGGCTTTCCCAAGATTTTCCAAGTGTTTTTTGTCATAATATTCACTGGTGTCTCTTCATCTAAGACATAGTCTATGTCGAAGTCTCCTATTCTTGTACTTATGTGATGTTTTTCTTTCAATATATCTGATAAACTGACATCCTTGTGATCATATACTACTTTTAACTGTACTAACATAGTGTGATCTTTCTCTTTCTGATTCTCTAACATGATTTTATTCTCTTGGCTCATATTCATGTTTTCTACTTTAGCAATCATCCTTGGGAAATCCTCAACTTCATGACCAACAATTTTACAAAAAATACAAATAGGACCTGCACCAGGGAATTCCTTAGCAAGATGTCTCAGTATTATGCAATTATAACACAATGTCAATCCTATCTTCTCTTAAGCATTCCCCAACCTCTCCTATACTGCGTACTAGGATCATAGTGTTGGACCTGGAATCTGCAAAAAATCTTTCTAGCAAACTAGGGTCAAACTTGCATGCAGATTTTGACCGTAAAGAAATTACCTTTTAACCTACCACCCAAAACTTAAACCCCTCTTTCACAATACATGCATAGAAATGAACTACTAACCTTGTTACTGATGTTTGGTGTAGATCCTCCGTTGCGCTCTTGACTTCTTGCTTGCACTGCTCCTTCCAAAGATAACCTACAATCAAGACAAACAACTATGCATGCATGCTATTTTTCTACTTGAGGGTTAGAAATTAAGCATAAATTAAACAAACCATAGATAACTCATGCATTGGGACGGGAAAAGTATTCTTTTATTATTTGAAAAATGAATCAACTTACAATCAAAGTTGAGACCGACCACCACTCCTTGATCCTGATCCTGGGCTCCTCCTCTTCTTTTGTCCTCCAACTGCTTTGCGTTAATTCTCCTTTGGCTTGAGGAAAGGCTAAAGGGTTGGGACAATGGATTCAGCAAATGGGCAGAGTTTCTTCGCTATAATTTTCCTCTTCCAAATGGTACCCCTACCCCTTGTTTTATAGGCTAGAAGGAGCTAGGGTTTTGGACGAACCCTCGGCCATGCATGGCCGGGAGTTTCAGTTAACTGACCCATAGCTTTTTGTCCAGTCAGAAACTTTCCTTTTTTTCATGATTCTGAAGGTACACGTGGGCTGTAGTGGGCCTACTAGCGTGTACTTTGTAGGTACACGTGGGCTATAGTGGGCCAGCTAGCGTGTACTTTTAAAAATGGAGTTTTTAGAAGAGTTGTTCAGTAGTTTTTGGCAAATAAGGGATATGAATTGGCCTGATGCCAGGTAAGCATGTGTGGTGCAATTTAGGGTTATAACAGATGCCCCCTAATGTGTGAGGTTATAAGAGCATCTGATGGCCGAAATACATTACCAATCGTTTACCAATCTTTACTGATGTGTTGATTGAGTGAGCCCAAGGATCAGGAACCAGGAGGTTCCATATGAAAAATAAAAAATGTCTCATCGAGGCAGGCATACCCATGCTTGGGATAAAATAGAACCATGGCTACCAATCAAATACATTGTAGATCCATGTCAAATAACTATAAAGAGTAGCCGCGAATAATACACAGTGGAGCTACATCTCGAAATCAAAAAGATATACATATAGAGTACCCATCTTCCAGAAGCTGATTCAACCTGATGGCTGTACTTCAGAGCTCGAGAAACAACTTCAAAATCTTCTAAAACTCGGGTAGGAGTGTAATATGAGTGTATGATTGCACTACCCAGAGGTCTTTGATGGCTCGTCGGTTATGGACTTGATAATCTTGATGATCGGACTAAAGGCTTCAATGATTTCGAACAAGGACTTGATTGGACGTTTAGGATGGCCAGGTATGTG
>ML808027.1:87295-107291 GCA_009831015.1 Picea engelmannii
AGCATATATGTTAATCATAAGTCTACGAAGCAGGAGGCAACGCAAACTCTCCATATGTTTGGAAGAGTAACCAAATGGTGGAGGAAACAACTCTATATAACGAGAAAAGCTTCCTAAGGTCGTACTACATCCCATAGTCTGATGAACAAACAGACATATGTGCTTTATCCAAGGGCAACTCATTATGCTACCAATAAAGAAAATACTTTTCCCATCCTCTTTTTGGGGTATATTTGATTTTTTTGGTTCTTTTTGATGATTTTGAAAAAGAATAAAGGAATATTACGTTATAATGGAGGAACGAGTACTGCAAACATACAAGCTCAAGGCATAAGGACAAGACTGATGTTCTGGTAAAATGATACTCAAGAAAAATCCTCCAGCGGCCAAAGGTGTTAAGACGCAGAAACAAATTGTCACAAGGCTGATGGATAAGGTATGCAAATGCGGTTGATAGAACACACAATGGTAACATCCTTCGATGTAAGTTTAACGAGCCCAAATAAGGTAAGATCGGTGGTTTTTCATATTTAGAGAGTCTGAAAAAGCATAAAAGGAGACTCCACTGGGGTACCTTTTTCGACAATAGTCTAGTTGGTTCGAAAAAGGGATAAACTAGCACCGATTAGACGTCAATTCAAAATCATTTTAATGAGTGTGACAAGGACAAGATCACTCGGCCATTTTTTCACTTTTAAGGAGTCTGAAAAAATCTTAACTATGGACTCCATCAGGAATATTTTTCTGGACCAATTTAACGAGTGTGAAAGAATAAGATCACTCAACGATCTTTTCAATTTTAGGGAGTCTGAAAAGAGCTTAACTATGGACTCTGTGGGGGTTTCTTTTTCGTAAACTTAGTCCCTCAGGCCCGAAAAAGGAATAAAATTATACCTAAGAGTACTCTTCTAAAGAACGAAAGTTCTATAGAGTATACATTTGTTCGTACAGTTGATCGTCCGGACCGAAAAAGGGGTAAACTACCGTCGGACAAACGTGACTTCAAATTTCAGTTTAACGAGCGTGAAAGGCCACAAGATCACTCGACAATATTTTCATGTTTAAAGGGTCTGAAAAGGGATTAAAAGAAGACCAGTTTAAGGAATGTTCTTCTGGACCAATTTAACAAGTGTGAAGAAACAAGGTCACTCGACAATCTTTTCATCTTTAAGGAGTCTGAAAAGGGCTTAAAGAAGACTCCATAATGGTTACTTTTCTCAGTTAATCTGAATGAGATTGAAAAGCATAAATCCAGTCTCGTCAGATGTTGCTTTCGGATCTCAAAGCGAGATTGAAAAACAACAAAGTTAGCTCATGATAGACTCTTTGTGGGTCGATGCTTGGCATCTCCTCGGGGGAGCTGTATGCTCTGACGAAAACATTGTCTAGGACACCAGGGATTCTGGAGATATTGATAGGTATAATTTCAGAAATGGTTTCCATATTACCCTCAGCATAGATCTTGTGTGTAGCTAAGGGATTAGTATGAGAATACCTATCTCCAATCATAGTCACAGTGAATTCTCCTGCTTTGATTCGGCTTAACTTTGGGAGGAAATATGATCTGTGATGAAGATCTTCCCAAGGTTTGTCTGGACTAGTCATTGCTTCGATTACTTCTTCGTCAAAAGGCAAGACTAAGTCTAACGAATCGACGCTAGCGAGAGAACCCAGAGCCCAAATAGGCTCTAGAAGTGGATCTAACTCTTGTGCAGGAGTCGAATCAAGGTTAGCTGAAGATTGCTGGACTAAAGAGTACGCTACCTCAGTGGCCGACAAGGGAATGGACATGCCTGAGTGCCCTGTCTCATCCATCGTGGCTGATGGGGAAGGAAGAATCCAAGGATCCTCGAGGTAAGTCATGCGGAATGACGAAACTTGAAAAATATTAGCCTTATGGTGATTAGATATAAATTTGATATCGTTGTGAGGAGGTGGGAAATCGAAGGTACCCATCAAGGATGGGCACAAACCCATGCCTACGTTAACGACACCTGGTTGAGGATTATCAATCATCGGGACTTTGGACGCCCCCAAAGCTGGGTCAGGTCTAGAGAAGGACAATTGATCGATGGTCACTATCCGACCCTCGTGTGGAAACAAAACGACTCAGAAAACTGTAGCAACCACAGCTTGCATAGCATAAGTCCAACTCCGTCCTAACAAAATATTATAGTCAAGGGGAGCATCGACTACCTCTACTTCGACACACACAGTCTTCCCTCCTAATTGCACAGGGAAAGAAGGAATGATGCCATGTGGTCGTAAATAATGACTGTCGAATGCAGTGAGGAGAGTAGGTGATGGAGACAAAGTGGGTTGGCCAATGTCCTTCCAACATGCTAATGACATAACGCATGTCGAGGCACCCTCGTCGACCACCGTGTGGAAGATATTGCGTGTAAACGTTTTCGTGGGATGAGCCACTACTATCTGAAACGCTACGTGGTAAGGCAGACAAGGTTTTAAGTCGGTTGTATCTAACATGATGGTACCTGGGTTACAAGTCTCAGTAGAGCCTAAAGCAGTTAACAAGGCTTTCCTCTGAGTAGGGAAACTTTGGAGGACTTCCAAAGAAGACATCGTACAAGGGGTTTGTGATAAATCCTCCACCACAGAGTAATTTTGGGTGGCCCTTGCATTTGGGTTGTGAGAATCTTTCTTAAATGCACCCTTTGGAATTCATGTCATTGTTTCTCCCAATGTCTTCTCAATCTGTAGAGGAAGAGATGGGAGTTCGTCTTCTTTGCCCTTCTCAGAAGTGCTTGGTTTACTATAGTCGTGCACTCTAGTCATTATTTGAGCATCACCCCTAACCATATATACGTTCGTGGATGAGGGATTGTTTGGAGGAGGGCAGGTTTCTTGGCTGCCCCCTTGGGCACTTGTAGAGGCTTGAGTTAAATTTTGCCCATGTTGAAAGGGATTAGTCAACACTGCTTCCTGTTGCTGTGTGACAAACTTTTGGGCCTCTACAAGTCGAGGACAAAGATGGGTCGGGTGGTCTTCTGCGCACAAGTTGCACGGATGCCTCGCCTTCCATTTTTCCGTGGTGCCCTCGCCAGCATTATCAGTAGGTTTTTTATCCCCCTTACCCTTGTGTTGTTTTTTCTTCCCTTCAGGCTGCTGGGTGGCCTTTGGGTTAGTCGACTGCACGGAGTGTACTTCCGACGTTTGGGTAGGAGGAGAAGCCAAAGCAGTAGTCTGGTTGGCCACTGAGTGTTGTATAGATAACTGTTGCAATTGCTTTGTCAATTGCTCAGCGGGCTTGGTTCGTGTTGAACCAACAATACCATCGACATGTGGTCCAACTCTCTTTCTAGTTTTATCCAGTATCGATCGTGGTGCATCTAGAAGGATGTTGTATAATAAGACAGATTGAGAATAGATGAGCTCAAACTATTGAGCCCTCATGATGGCATCTTCTTCGGAGAAAACTCCTGAAGTCGCGACGTCTTTGGATAATTATGGGACTAAAGACTTAAGGAACCACTCAAGCAGGAATGTTGGTGGAACTGGTACTTTGATTAGACTCTTCCAGCGTCTCCACTCTCGGATATGATCAGAGATATGGTCCGCTGTTGTCTATTCGAAATTGGGAAGCAACTCTGTGCTAGCGTCGTATCTCACAGGTAACTGGAAATGGTTAAGGAAGGCCATCGCCAGTTTGCCAAAAGAAGAGTATCTTGAGCGATCAAGCTCGATGTACCATTTCGCGGCACTCCCGATAAGAGTGCATTGAAACAATCACAACTGTATGGAGTCATCTTTCAATGAGTTAGATGAACACCAAAGATGGAAGGTAGTCACGTGATCACCTAGATCTTCATTAGTCTTGGCCTCGAACTTTGGAATGTCCGAAGGCAACTTCGTTGGCATAGGAGGCCAACGTGGATCATGACAAATAGGATCATTTAACAACCTTTTCAAATCTGGCAAGTGTAACATCGCCAGGAATGGTAGTTTGGGTTGCTGCTGATAGCCTGGGAAAAAGGGCCCTGGAGTTTGACTGGCACCAGGTTGCCAGGAAAAGTTTGGCTGCTTGCCCGGATTCTGGTAGAAACCATGGCCCTGACCAATGTAAGGATTTTTCATCTGTGCAGACATCATTGGTTGATTCCCCATAAAGGACATAGGATGTTGGGCATTCATCATGTTTGACGGAATTTGGGAAGGATTACCCCATGCCGGTCCTGATGGGAGAGGCATAGTAGTATGTCCAGGGTTCCATTGACTGTGGAAATAATTACCCCAGAACGACATTCCAGAGGAGGGAACGGATCCTTGTCCTGAGTTCCAAGATCCTGGTATATGTGCCGCCGACACAGGAATAGTACCCTGTGCCGGAGTAGAGTGTCCAAAAATGGGAGTGCCCCCAGATGGGAAAGCGGTGGATGCGAAAGTGTTGTTACCAAACGTCCTGTTCCAAAAAAATGGTGACGAACCTACCGACATAGTGTGCGCAGGTGTTCCTTGACTCTCAACTCCAAATGAACTAGTGTGTGCAGGCTGCCCGGTAGACTGCTTATGCAGACCACCAAGCGAAGGGGATGAAGGAGAGATATGACCTCCAGCGTAAGGAAAAGCATTAAAAGGGACAGGAATTCCCCAAAGTTGACCTTGCAGAGGAGCATTAGAGCTCCCTACCCCCAGACCCAAATTCTGTAAAGTGGAGTAAGTGAGTGCAGGACTTGTACCCGCACTAGACATACCATATGAAAACAGAGGGCCTGTTGCACTAGGTGTGAAGGGAGTTGTGGCTGCCGTGATAGATGGGATTGGTCCACTGTGCAACATAGTTACGACCGAGACCATAGTGGCTTGGACCGACGACGAAAAGTTAGGAGATTGTTCTCCTGTGGTAGCAACGGTGGTGGGAATGGAATAATTCCCAGAGGAAGTAACAACGTTTGTTTCCATAGCTCTGTGAGGCACTGACAGGCGTTCGTAAAATTGGATTGGTACAATAACTGATGGCTAGGTATCAATGGTTGGGGTTTCAACCGAGCCAATATTGGTAGTTGATTCCTCCGGGAGTTGTTCGGGCACAATGGTTTGTAACCCGGTTGCTTCGAAAGACCCTTGTTGGTCTAGCTTTCGCCTCAATGGGGGCGGGTGTGGCTCCAGTATAACCGGTGGCAGGCCCAGAAGCCTTCGTGACTGGCGGAGCTCAGGATCCTCCACTGTGTGAGAAGAACCAAGACACGCTAAGGTATTCTACACGTTCAAACAGTAACACACACTAAAAAATAAGCCCCTAAGAGATAAGACAAGCAAACTCTAAACTAGTTGGAAGAACAGTTACAACAACCAACACTAGAGCAACTTATCGGTGCAAGTGCAACTTGAACACAAAAGAACCCTCTGGGTATACTCTACAAAGCATGGCCCGATTTTTGTCCTAGGTACCGCAGTATACCCCCGCAGTCACCTATGTATGTCCCTAAAAAAGATTGGCAACTAGTTTGCCAACACGCGAACAGTCACCAGGCGGGTACAGTTGAAAGTCGGGTAGACCACAATGAGCAGGGTATCAAGCCTGAAACCTATCAAGGGTATCGAGAGAAAATGGTTCGGAAGACAACTGAGGACCTCGAACGGATTTGAGACCCACGAAGCCCCGTGGAAAATGAAAACGACGGAATCCCAAAACAAGCCCTCAATATGTGTTCTCCACTACGATTGGTCCGGCTTTGGAGGGGTTATCTCTGCTACCTTTCCACACGTGACCTCGTGTTTATCCCCTGTGTTAGAGGGGGGTCCCGGATAACTTCCACGAAACTGGACTTCTACACTCCCTATCACAGACTCTAATTTTTGGTTTTGAATGGCCTTGGAGAGTTTCCTCTCCAACCTTATCCAAGGCCCTAGTCCTGAACTAGTTTGTGAACCCTACAAACAAAAAGTCTAATAGATTTTAAATTAACATTGATTTTATGGGATTTCTTACGTCATGGGGTATGAAGGTGAAACTGATGATGTTTAAAGACTTAAATAAAAAACGAATGGAAAAAGCTGGAAACAAAAGACTTTTACTAAATGCAAAAATCAACAACTTTTCACAAAGAAAGATTTCTTTTTCTTTTCAATTTTTCTAAGATTTCATGCAGCAAACATAAATGATTTTTTCTCAACTATGAGCTACTTATTCTATAAATGCACTGCAAAAAACTTATGAACAAAAAGACTTCTCCCTAGCTATTGATGCAGAAACACAATCTTCAAACAAAGAAGAAAATGAAAAGATTTTTTCTCTCTTTTTTTTTTATTAAAGTGCTAATCAAGAAACAAAGGGAAAATACCGATAAGCAAAAAACCAAGAAAGACAAACTCTGGCTTAAAGCGCAGATCGCAAAGAATCAAAGTAAAGGCACACAATGGCGATAAAGAAAACAAAGACTCTTAAGCTTGCCTAAAAACCATAAAACAATTTTTTTTTCTTTTTGTATTTTCTGTCAACTATCAACTGAGAAAATCAGGCTAAGGGTAAGAGGACCTAACCTACTGACTATTCAACCCCTAGAGTCAAACACCTGAGAGGAATACTTCTCATCAAAGGATGGGATGACTGCCCCACCCTGACCGAAAAGTAGCCTGTCAAACACGCTTTTGTCACTGAAACATCACGCGTGCGAACGCGTGCTGAGCTGCAACAGGACGCGTGTACACGCGGACTGACCTTGTACAGGCTGCGTGTATGTATAAATTCTAAGACAAAAATAAACAAAGACAACCTAGACCAGGAAAATGCCTCTGGTATTGATAAGCAGGGTCTCTTGAAGGCTTGGATGCTTCTTCTAACAGAAAAGAAAAATAATTGCAAGGAATAACAAAACACAAAAAGACAAACTGAGACAGGACTATGAACCAACAAGACTCAGACAGGATCCAGAAAACTCCCTGAGAATGTATAATTCTGACAGGGAAGAGAAGGATTGCCTCTCAAGTTCTATGAACTCCTACACGCTACTGAAACCTATACAACTAGCGTTCACACACGGGCTGTAAAAGGTTAGGGCATGGGTACATGTGTGCAGGCCTTCTGCAGGCCACGTGTACCTCTGTGTGTCCCGACAATTACCGTCAAGCAATAGTTAGGGAAAACTGGTATAAAGAACCAGGCTCCTTGCCAGCTCAGGTCTTACAGAAAAAGACAGACAAAGAAACAAAAAATCTGATCTCTTAAACTACCCAAAAAACTCAACTAAATCCGAAAACCCTAAAGAGTATCGTCCCCAGTATGGTCGCCAATTCTGTTGTTGGGAAAAATACCCTACGGACTAGCAAACTAGGGTCAGACTTGCATGCATATTTTGACCGTAAAGAAATTACCTTTTAACCTACCACCCAAAACTTAAACCCCTCTTTCACAATACATGCATGGAAAGGAACTACTAACCTTGTTACTGATGTTTGGTGTAGATCCTCCGTTGTGCTCTTGACCGCTTGCTGCGCTGCTCCTTCCAAAGATACCCTGCAATCAAGACAAACAACTACACATGCATGCTATTTTTCTACTTGAGGGTTAGAAATTAAGCATAAATTAAACAAACCATAGATAACTCATGCATTGGGATGGGAAAAGTATTATTTTATTATTCAAAAAATGAATCAACTTACAATCAAAGTCGAGACCGGCCACCGCTCCTTGATCCTGATCCTGGGCTCCTCCTCTTCTTTTGTCCTCCAACTTCTTTGCGTTAATTCTCCTTTGGCTTGAGGAAAGGCTAAAGGGTTGGGACAATGGATTCGGAAAATGGGCAGAGTTTCTTCGCTATAATTTTCCTCTTCTAAATGGTACCCCTACCCCTTCTTTTATAAGCTAGAAGGAGTTTCAGTTAACTGACCCATATCTTTTTGTCCCGTCGGCAACTTTCCTTTTTTTTGTGATTCTGAAGGTACACGCGAGCTGTAGTGGGCCTGCTAGCGTGTACTTTGTAGGTACACGCGGGCTGTAGTGGGCCAGCTAGCGTGTACTTTTAAAAATGGAGTTTTTAGAAGAGTTGTTCAATAGTTTTTGGCAAAGAACGGATATGAATTGGCCTGATGCCAGGTAAGCATGTGTGGTGCAATTTAGGGTTATAACAACTTGTTCGTCCAAAAATCCTTTCTATGCATAGGAATGACATATCTTTCTCTATTTCTATCAGTATTATTCACATCAACTCTTTCTTCTAACTGTACCCTAGCTTTTAGACTAGGAAAAAATATATCAAACATACCTAGATTCATAATTTCGAAACACAAAATTCCACTTATCTTACTCTTATCAAATCATAAATATTTACCTCTTTCAAGATCTTACCTCTTTTCTTCAGATTGGGTTTCTTTCTTAGCACATATATTCGCAAGTCAAGTAGAATAATGTGCACTGCAGCACCATATCTACACACAAATCTTCTCTTTTTTTTTCAGTTCCCAATATTCATAGTTTCAGGTCCCGACAACAGAACAATTTGTTGGCACAAGGGCAGACCCAGGCTTCAACATTTCAACAATGCACCAACAAAACCCTAACTATTGGCCCTTTCAGCAACACCTGTGAAGCAGATGAAGTCTCACCCGAGCTAGAGGCAGGGGAGGTTACAGGACTCAAGTGTCTGTAACCAAGTTGGGACACAGATCTGTGATTATAAGACCTCGCAGAGTACTTAGGGACAACACATAGTAATTCATTAGCTTTATTCACATCACAAATCACACCCTAAGTATAGATCGACGCAGTAACAATGAAAAAATATAGATCGCAGTTAGCAACATAAGTCATATCTAACACATTCAATATAGACGAAGCACTAATCATTCATATATTTATCTATCATTCATAACATTCAATGCACTAAGCCAATCCACAACATAAACATTATAACACAAAGCAAACCATCAACACAATATTTACGTGGTTCACCCCAGTGTGGGGCTACATCCACCAATGAGTTCTTCTTCTTTATTAGTCTTATTCAATATCTTACATTTGTCTTCTCATGTGCACTAAGCCATAGAGCCAAGCTTCGCACTGAACAGGTGGTCTGCACACTATGCACCAGATCCACCTTCCCCAAAATCAGGTCAAGGCACAGAGCCAACTCCTCTATCAAGCACAAAGTCTTACTTACATGTTTTTTTTCACAAATCAACTCATAACTACTTTCCTCTTGCACTTATCCACTGACTTAGCACATAGTTACTTACACCGCTTACTTCTACATTACATTCCTTCTTATTTATACTTTTATGTTTACAAAAGGCCTAAACATGGGTAAATCCGTGGGTCGACATCCCATAACCCATTACATAAACCCTAATGAACCCCATGTTGGGTCCACAAGACCGCAAAATAAGTGAGATCTCGCGATCTTAGCTCCATCTGGGCGCTCCATCTTTGATTGCTGCGTCGAAGTCCCAAAATTGGTCAATCCCAACCAATGTTTCCTCAAAACTTGGTCGAGGGCAACACTAGGTACGTTACAATACTCCATTGCCAACCTTAAGAAATAGACCATCAACAAATAAAGGCAAAAATTAATGATTTTCCTCCCCCTACCAACTAAATTAGCTAATTAGTAAACAAGAGTAGACAATAGCTTAAATATTGTAGGCTTATAATTTGTGAAAAAACAAATCCTAACACCTAGTCCTACTATTGAATTGAAATGATTTTTAAACATGGAAAATTGATTGATATGTGTGGGTATATGAAAATGCAGTAGTTCATATTGCATGGTAGTAGAGTGATGCAAGCCATGGGACTTGTGCAGGTTTCAAAGAAACAGTCACGCAAGTCACTACACATAGAAAGATCAATTCCATAGGAAAAAAATCAGAGAAAGGGATTTTCCAACATGTGAGGAGGTTGGTTTTGATGCTTGAAACAAAATGAGAGTTAAATAAAATCTCCTAACAACCTAAAGAGAAGGAATTTCTAGTTGAAACCCATGTGGGAGTCATGAATCTATTAGGGGAAATTTAACAAAAGAGTGAGCAACAATTTCCTTTTCTATAGCTAAGCTACACCACTATAGAATAGACAAAATATTAGTTTAATAAGATAATTAGTTGAGCATTAGTGTAATAAATAAGTAAATAAAAACATTCTACAACCATAAAAATTAAACAACAAAATATTGGGAAGCAATAATACCCTTTGTATTGTTGGAATACTGAGAGGGGGGATGAATCACTATTATGCAATTTTTACCACTTTTAACTAGAATATGTATGCATCAATTTTATCAAAAGTATATCATTTTCATTCAATATATCATAAACATATAATCATGTGCAATTCATCACATAATACAAATATACATGGTACACACATATTTTACGTGGAAACCCAAATGGGAGAAAACCACATAATGCTTTCTTATATATGAAAGATCAAATTCATATGAATCACCAACTTCCAAATTCTCCAGCACCATATGGAAGGATGCTCCAACCCCCTTTTTATAGGCTCCAACTTGAAGGAAGCTAAACATCCATGAGTTCTCTAGCTACAATTGGAAGGAGGCTCCAACCCCCTAGTTTATAGGCTCCAACCTGAAGGAAGGTCCAACTCCTTGTGTTCTCCAGATCCAACTGGAAGGAGGCTACGACCCCCTTTCCTTTCTCCATCCTGATGCCCTGAAATATAAGTGTAGCCTCAACTTGTCGCTACCAATGATACTATCACTTTCATTGTCACTGATACATCAACCTATCTCTATCACTGATACATCAACCTATCACTGTCATTGATACATCAACCCATCACTGTCAATTTGTCACTGATATACCATCATCAACATGTCACTGTCAATCTCTCACTGGTCAACTTATCAATGTCACTGATAATCAACATCAACAAAACTATATCCACTCACATAGATCATATGCTAATAAAATCTCTCAACTATATGCACAACATCACCAAAACATGTGCCAAAATATACCTCAAGGATGTACTATATCCTCTATGAACCATATACTCAAATATATGCCAATATCATAAAGACGTGCCTCTAATAATGAACAATAAAATCCATAAACCAAGTACCAAGGATATGTCTCAAGCATGTATCAATATCAACAAGGCATGAACCTCAACCATATGCAACCATGTGCCAAAATACCTCCAATAAATGCCTCAAGCATGTTCCAAACCATCCATGATACAAGCTTCAAACAAACACATAAAAGACATACCTTTACTCTTGAAGAAAACCTAAAGCATATTATAACAGACCAACTTGGTGCATATCATCTTCAACAAGTGTAATATAGCATCTTCATTGAATTTTCCTCAGCCTCGTTAGACAGAGACTAGTCATGTAGTGGTGCCTCGCGGGACGAGTATCATACAACTTGTGGGGGTGTCTCACAGGACATTTGTATCCTAGCCCATGGGGGTCAGCTAAATTAGGGTTTTCATAAACCCTTCACCCCTGCAAATCCAAGAATTTTTCACTCCTTACTTCCTTAGATTCGCTTCCTCATATTTTCTATGAAAATATCACTTGAGAGATAGATATTCAATGAACTCATGTATGTACTTATGAGAGACTTCTTGTGGTATATTTATACTTTTACAAAGTGACTTCTTTCTTTAACTTTAGGGCCAACCTGTACTTTCTTGTTACAACCAATTTACCCTTTAATTAATGACTTGTAATTGTTTAGGGGCTTCTTAACCATTCTTCTGAGCTTACAAATTCATGAAAGCATAACTTATCAATCGTGAGGAACCACGTGGCGTACCCCCTATAGTTGGAAACGACGTGACGAGGACTATCCATCTATGAGGGTTTTGTATGTACTTTTAATATTCTTCAACCTCATTTTACTCAATCAACTTCAGGCCTCATGACCACACCTCTACATTTCTTGTAGACTTCGTCAAAGCATATTTCTATGAGGTCCATGCTTAAAGATACTCCATAAGGGGACCACTTTGGAGACTTCTTCAATTATACCCAATAATTCTAGAGGATTTTATACTTCCTCTAAAGTTGACATCAATGACAATCAATTTTACAACAATATCCCCCTTTGAAATTGATGGAAAAACTCATGCTTCCCCTATAATCAATGCTCCTTCTATTTGCATGTTTCTGTTCTTTCTCCCCCTTTGACATCAATGGAAAAAAATAACCCCCCCTGACAATCTTCTTCTAAACTTTTTTTTTTTTTTTTTTTGTTTCTCTCTTTTGATGGTCTTTGTCCATTGGTTCTTCCTAATGATGTAAACTATTGACATTTACAAAAAAAAATCATATTAAGGTTCCTTTATTGATCTAATATTAACAATACTCTCCGCACATATGATTTCTCTTCCCTTGTTTTGTTAGAAAAAAGTTGTGTAGATCACTATGGAGAAGAAACTACTCGAAGTTTCTGTCAAAGATACTCATATGTATCTCTTGGGAGAGGATTAGTGAAGATGTATGAAATCTATTCCTTTGTCACAATGTACTCTAAGTTGATATTATTTCCTATAACTTGTTTTCGCAAAAATTGAAACTTGATCGAAATATTTTTGGTCTTGGAATGCATCATTGGAATCTTGGAGATAATTACAACATTGGTATTGTCACATAATATCAAAATAGGCTCATCATACGTCAGTTGTATATCTTGCAAGTTTTGTATCATCCAAAGAACCTGAGTACAACATATTTTTGTTGCAATATATTTCACTTCTGTTATAGATAATGATATTGAAGACTACTTCTTACTTAACTAGGATACCAAACAATCACCCAAATAAAAAAATTCTCCGCTAGTACTTCTTCGATCATTAATGATTCCTTCGCAATATGCATCTATGTAGGAGACCATAGTCATTTCATTCCCTTTTGGGTACCACAATCCAAACTCTCTTGTTCCTTTAAGATATCTGAAGATCCTCTTTACTGCTAGAACATGAGTTTCCTTTGCTGCTTCTTGAAATATTGCAACCCGTCCAATTGCTTGCATTACATATGGTCTTGAGGTTGTCACATAGAGTAAGATTCCAATCATATAACTATAGAGTCTCTGATCTACTTCCTTAGATTCATTGTCTTTTCTCAACTTGCAACCAGTCACCATAGGAGTACTTACTAGTTTTCAATATTCCATTCCAAACTTCTTCAACATTTATTTGATGTACTTAGTTTGGGAAATTAAAATGCCTTCATCCAGTTGAGATATATGAAGTCCCATAAAGAATGTCAATTCACCAAGTAGTGACATATCAAACTCATTCTGCATGTATTGGGAAAACTTCTTACTCATCTTGTCATCATCACTTCCAAAGATAATGTCATCCACATATACTTCAATGATAAGTATGTTGTTTCTATCAATATTTACATAGATATTTCTTTCTACATTACCCTTTCTGAGTCCTTTTTGTTGAAATTACTTGTCCAATATTGAATATCAGGCTCTAGGGGCATGCTTGAGTCCATACAGAGCTTTCTTCAACATGCAGATGTAATATTCTCTTTCTGATAGTAGAAACCCTTCTAGTTATTCAATGTATACTTCTTCTTATAATTCACCATTTAGGAATGTTGATTTTACATCCATTTGATATACTTTGATTCTTTTGGAACATGCATAGGCCAATATCATTATGATTTCTCCATTATGGAAATAGGGGAAACCATTTCTTCAAAATAGACTCTTTCAACCTAAGGCGCATATCCTTGGCATACTAACCTTACCTTGTTTCTGGTTACTTGTCCATATTCATTTAGTTTGTTTCTAAACACCCACTTTGTACCAATCACATTTTTTTCATTAGGTCTTGGAACTAGTTCCCATGTTTCATTCTTCTCTATTCAATCCAGTTCTTCTTCCATGGCCTTGATCCAATGTTCATTATTTCTATCTTCCTCAAAGATATTGGGTTCTATTGTGGATAATAGTGCAAGGTGTCTCTATTTTGGTGCATGTATCCATTTACTTCCTTTGGTTTCTATGCCTTCATTTCTATCTCCAATAATTTTTTTTCTGGTGGATGATTCTTCTGAACTCGACAATTAGGTGTCCTGGAAGGAATATGAAAGTATTTCTAATCATTTTATTCTTTTTCTTCTTTTAAATGTTTCTCTTCTTATTGATTTTGTTGTTATTCTTCTACATATTCTTCTTCTTCCTACTCTTTATAATTTTTTCTTTCTTCTTTGATCTTTGAGACATATTTTTCATCAATATTTACATTTATGATTTGCACTATATTTTCGATTCTTAAATTGTAACATTTATATTCCTTGATTTTTCTTGATTACCCAACCAATATTCCTTTATCAAATCGAGAATCAAATTTTCCAACGCTGACATCTTCTCTTTTATGTAGCATTTGTTTCTAAAAACTCTGAAATGCTTGACATTTGTTGGTATTCCCTTCCATAACTCATATGGCATTTTTTCATTGTTACTCTGAGAATTCCTCTGTTCAAGATATAAATGGATGTGTGCACTGCTTCTACCCAAATGATGTTGCTCAACTTCAAATCTTTCAACATGGTTTTTTCCAACTCTCTTACAATTCTATTCTTCCTTTCAACGAATCCATTTTGCTAAGGTGTCCTAGCTATTGATAACTACCTTTTTATTCCACACTTTTCATAGAAATCCATAAATTTGTTTGATATTAATTCGCCGCAATTGTCTGATTTTAAGCACTTGATTCTTATATCCATTTCATTTTCAACCATTTCCTTAAAAAAATTGAAATGTTCAAATGCCTCTGAATTATTCTTGAGAAAACATATTGCAGTCAATCTTTTATAATCATCAGTAAGCAACATGAAGTATTGTTCTCCATTCATTCCTTTTATTCTCATTGGTCCACATAGATCAATGTTCACAATTTCCAATGGCTTTGTTGTAGAGTGTTCCTTTGATCTGAATACATTTCTTGTTTTCTTTCCATGTAGGTAATGCTTGCACATAGTATTGGTTAGTTTTGAAGTTTTAGGCATTTTTGTTACTGCTTCATTTCTGTTAATTTTGACCAGATTGTCAAATTGCATGTGTCCTATTCTTCTGTGCCAAATCCAACTTTCATTTTCCCTTCTCAAGCAATATATTTCTTTTCCAATCTTATTTAAGATGTATATGTTTTTTGGATTGCTTATTGTTGTAGCCACCAATTTTCCTGGTCCTTATTTCCTTATCTCACACTTCTCTGAGTCAAATATAATTCTATGTCCTTGATCTTACACTTATAAGATTATGCTTCATGTTTTTGAAAAGTAGGACATTTTCTGCATTCACATCCTTACTTCCAAGATTAACAATGCCTTTCCCTATAATTTTGGTTGAGTTGTCATTTCCAAATGTAACTGATCCATCTCTATCTCTTTATTTATTTAGATTTATAAATATGTTCTTTGAACAACCACTGTCAATGTACCAATCACTTCTTCTTATTTAGGATTGTAGTGCAAGGGAACATTCTTCAAAATTTAGGTTATCCTACTTCCTTATCCAAATTCTTGATGCTCCTTTTGTATGATTGTTGAAATACTACTTTCGTTCCTTTGGAGGAACTATTAATCTGCAATATTTGTCCATATGTCCAAAATTGTTGCATTTGTAGCATTCTACTTCATCTTCTAGTGACCCAAAAATGTTATAGTTTATGTTATATGCTTTATGAGGCTTTTTGAGATGATTAATTATAAAGCGACCTTCATAATTTATTTTATTCTTAGCATAACATTTGTAGTTTATAGATTTGTGCCCAAAATTGTTACAAGAATAACATGAACCAAGAAAGATAGTTAGATACCTAGGAGATATTCTAAATTTTGTTGTTATTCTATAGTTTTATTCTTGATTTCTTTCCATGGGTGGATGTTGATTTTGAATCATGGGTATTCTAGACAGTGCCATCCTTCTGTAATCTTATTCTTGATTTCTTTTAAATTATCGATTGTTCTCATTTGAAGGCGTGCATTTTCCCTTCTTGGTCAATCCTCTAGTGACTTCTACATAAGTCTTTTGTTCTGCTTCCTCTTCTGTAGTCATAGGGATCAAACCCTTCCCTGTATATGTTTGGTTGTATCCCATTCTAGACCTATCATTATATGGCTTTTGAGTGCTGATGATTTCATCTAGTATTTTGTTGATGTTCTGTTGCATGTATATTTTCTGATTTTCCTTCCTTAGTGAGACTATTTTTGTTTCTAAACTCTCCTTCTCCTTTTCTTTTTCTTCCAGCTTTATTCTGAGTATTTCTTCAATCCTTCTGGATTCTTCAACTTGTACTTTTAGATTCATAATCATCTATTGATATTTTTCAAATTTAGGACTTTGAGAACTCTCTTTTAGATTGAGTAATTCTCCCTTGAGTGGTTTGTTTTTCTTCCTCTCTTTCTTTAGTTAACTTAAGGCACTGATTAATTATGTTTCAATATCTACCTTACCTTATTCTTCATAATACTCTTCATGATTTTCAAAAGACATAAAGAGTACATTTTTTGAGTCACTGTCACTATCATCATCCTCATTTGATGAGGAATTGTCCTCCTTTGAGCAGAGACTTTTCTTGAAGAATTTCTTTTTGTTTCTTCTCTGGTCTCCCTTTTTGTATTTATTTTGTTTCTTGGGAGATTATTTTTCATTCCCATCTGACTTCTTAGCATAAGGAAATTTAGAAGAAAAATGGCCAATTTTACCACAATTAAATCATATTAAGGGAATGATACCTTTGTAATTTCTGGTTCCTCTCTTCATCTTCCTTATGAAGTTGGCTATTTCTTTATATTCGTTTGAATCATCACTACAAATGAAATTTGGCTTTGAATTTTTCTTGATCTTCTTTTTCTTCTTGCACTGTTCTCATTTCATAGGCTATAAGGATTCCATGTGACTCATCCATGCTCAAGGTAGAAAGATATGTTATTTCTTTTAGGGTTGAGAATTTAGAGTCAAATCTCATTGGAAGAGACCTCAATACTTTTTGAGCAATCACTAGTTATTTAATTTATTCTCACAATCCCTGAATATCATTTACTATTTCATCAAATCGTAGAAAGTAAGATGCAATGTATTCATCTTCATTCATCCTTATTTGTTCAAATTTACCTCTATAGGTTTTAATATTGGCACCCTTTACTTTATCATCTCCTTTGTAAATGTTTTGAAGTTTGTCCCAAAGATCCTTTGCAGTGTCACAATGCATCACCTTCACAAATACTGAATCAACAATACTACCCAGAATAATGCTTTTAGCCTTCAAATTATTTCCATGAGTTTATTTCTATATCTTTCTATTAGAGGAGTGGAAGGTGTCATGTATCAGTCTACTACTGATTTCAAGACATCAAATTCTTGTTCATGTAAGAATTTTTTCATTCTTTTATTCCAGAAAGAAAAATTTTGGCCATCAAACGTTGGTGCTCCAATATTAGCATACTCCATGATCTTCTTTCAAGTTATTAGACTATTTTCTAAAGGACCTTCTCTGATACCAATTGTTGGAATACTGAGAGGGGGGTGAATCAGTATTATGCAATTTTTACCACGTTTAACTAGAATATGTATGCATCAATTTTATCATCAATATATCATTTTCATTCAATATATCATAAACATATAATAATGAGAAAAGCATCACACCATACACAATACACCAATATTTTATGTGGAAACCAAAATGGGAGAAAACCACAGAATGTTTTCTTATATATCAAAGGTTACATTCATCTGAAGCACCAACTTCCAAATTCTCCAGCACCAACTAAAAGGAGGCTCCAACCCCCTGTTTATAGGATCTAGCCTAAAGGAAGCTAAAAATCCCTAAGTTCTCCAGCTAAACTCGAAGGAGGCTCCAACTCCCTATTTTACAGGCTCCAACCTCAAGGAATCTCCAACTCCCCATGTTCTCTAGCTCCAACCAGAAGGAGGCTACGATCCTCTTTCCTCACCCCATTCTTTCGCCCTAAAATATAAGTGTAGAATAAACCTATCACTACCAATAATATTTTCATTGATACATCAACCTATTACTGTCATTGATACATCAGCCTATCACTGTCAATATGTCATTGATATACCATCATCAACTTGTCACTGCCAATCTATCACTGATCAACTTGTCACTATCACTGATACTCAACATCAACAAAACTAGATCCACTCACATATATCATATGCCAAGAACATATCTCAACCATATTCCCAACATCACCAAGCCATGTACCAAAATATATCTGAAGGACATACCATATCCTCTATGAACCACATACTCAAATATATGCCAATATCACAAAGATATGCCTCTAATAATGAACCATAACCTCCATAAAGCAAGTACCAAGGATATGTCTCAAGCATGTATCAATATCACCAAGACATGAACCTCAACCATATCCAACCATGTGCCAAAATACCTCCAATACATGCCTCAATCATATGCCAAACGATCAATTTTATAATTCTTAAAAAAAAACATAAAAGGCATACCTTTACTCATGAAGAAAACCTGAAGAATATCATAGCAGATGAACCTACTGCATATAATATTGAACAAGTGTAAGATAGCATATTCATTTAATTTTACTCATCCTTCCTAGACAAATAATACGCATATGGTGGGGCCTCATAGGACGAGTGTCATACAATCCATTGGGGTGCCTTGCGGGACACCTGCAACCTGACCTGTGGGGTTCAACTAAATTAGGGTTTTCAGAAACCCTTCACTTCTGCAACTCTGAGATTTCCACACTCCTTACTTCATCATATTCACTTCCTAATATTCAGTACAAAAATATCACTCGAGCGATTCAATGAACTTGTGTATGTACTTATGATAGACTTATTTTGGTGTATTTATATTTTTACAAAGTAAAGTATTTCCTTAACTTTAGGGCCAACCTATACTTTATTGTTACAACCACTTTATCCATTAATTAATGACTTGTAACTATTTATACGCTTCTTAAATATTCTTTGGGTATTCCAACTTCGTGAGAGAATAAATCCTCAACCATGAGGAACCACGTGGTGTACCATAATGAGGTGACAAGGACTATCCATATATGGGGTTTTTTTGTGTACTTGTAATGTTCTTCAACCTCATTTTCCTCAGTCAACTTCAGGCCTCATGACCACACCTTAGAGTTTCTTGTAGAATTCTTCAAAGCATCTTCTCACGAGGGCCATGCTTAAATCTACGCCATAAGGGGGCCACTTTGGAGACTTCTTCAATTATACCCAATACTTCTAGAGGCTTGTAGACTTCCTCTAAAGTTGAAAACAATGAAAATCAATTTTCCAACATGTATTACCAAAGGATAGGCTTTGGGCCTTGAGGTGTACACCTAGAGAGAATTTATGGACATAAGTGAGCTCCACCGCTCTCCTTGAGAAATTCCTTTTATTTCCAAATAACCTCTCTCTCTCAAATGAAATGTGTGAAGACATGTTCTTGCTCCTTCAAAGGGAACAACTCAAGAAAACAAGGAGATATTGATGGGACATCAAGAATTGATTGCTCATCAGACATCTCCTGGGTTCTGTTGGTCAAGAGGTTGACCCGTATATGGATACAATTGGTTGAACGATCGACCAGCACACCATACTAGTCGATTGGGTAGTTGACGTGCTCGTTGGTTGGACAATTGACCAACAATCGAAGATAGATAGGAAGTGGATAAAAAATCCCAACAATTGACTACGAGTTGTATTGATAGTCAATTGGGTCGTGTCCTATCGAACATAATTGATAGAGTGGATTTTGTGGAGTAAACTTTAACTATCAATGGTTATATGTGGAAAAGATCCTTTGGATTCTATGGGAGTTGATTAGATCTTGGGACTATAAAAGAGGAACCTTTGGGTCATTATTAATACGATGAATGTGAAGAAATATTGCACAACAAATCATGCAGATCAAGATGTGTGTTATCACTGAAATCTCGTCTGCACATGGCGACAAGAACTCCACATCATCAAAACAACAATGAAGTCATTCATGGCACTGAATTAAGTTCACAGCATTCCAGAAGGGTCAAAA
>ML808027.1:108201-125276 GCA_009831015.1 Picea engelmannii
AAATTTTTTCCATTCTTTGATTATTTGTAGTACTATGTTCTTTGTTTCATGTTGTGTTCCACCTTGTTCCCCAACATGGTATCAAAGATGATGGTTGTTCGAGCATTCATTTTTGGGAGTAAGCACAACAAACGAGGCAATTGGGACCAAGAAGGAGAGTGTGCCATGTTTTGAGGAAATGTAGCATGCACAGAAGCATTTCTGGAAATGCAACACATATGTGGACAAACCTATCCATGTTATGGTTAGGGTTTTGGAGTCATATTGTAAGGGTTTTTAACCCATTTTTTTAGTATAAATATAAGATGTATGAGGTAGGTAGAAGAGGGAGTATCTAGTTTTGTGTCTTTGATATCATATTTTGGTGTTAAGAACCTATTTTGGATCCCTTTTTTAGTCTGAATCTCTATTGAGAGTTGTGGAGCTTAGATGGAGTCAATATAGAGATGTAGTTGAGGGCCAGGTCACAATCTATGGAACTGAGTGATACATGGGTCCACCTCAATACTCTCTACTATTCTATGATGTAATGCGTGCAATGCCATTTTGATGATGAAGAAGAAATAAAAGAAGATCTTTGTGGATGTATCCCCATGGGGGTAAACCACGGTAAAAACCATGTTTTGTTGCAAATGTTTCTGAATTATTTTATTATTTATGCAATTATGGTTAAATGGTTAGATGAATGAAAGGTTTAAATTAGAGCCCGCACTAGAAATATGTATGCATAATGAATATTATGAATGAATGAAATAGTATATCTAATGAATGGCATGATAGAATGTATGTTTAAGTAGAAATAGAAGTAAGAAGAACAACCCCAATTCCTTCCATGAGTGGAGACGCTTGCGTCTTGCAGTCCCCCATAAACCATATCGAGTGAGTCTACTCTATGTGTGGTGTATCCTTCTGGCTTACTAGAAGGGTCGATGGTGAAAAGGGTAATTTTGTTGGAGAACTAAGGTAGAACCTGGGTCAGCCCATAAGTCCAACAAATGGTTTTGTTGACTACTAGAACTCAAAAGGAGATCTAGGAAGGGGTTTGGTAAAGAATATGTAGTGTTAAAAAGGGATGTTCAGGACATGGAATCCTACAAAACAAGATATTGAAATATGGTTGGAGACAAAGAAGTTGGAGTTCACATAGAAAGATAATAAGGGTTCCAGGTATACACCAGGTCAATACCTGCAAGGGTTTACTGATTTACATGAAGCATATTTCTATTATTTTCCAGAGTTGTTACAGGATGGGATAGTGAGGTTTAAATATACCCATCCGACTAATTGGATTAGACCAGTAGTGTGGAATGATGAAAATATTGCGGGATTGGAAAGGGTTAATAAAAAATTCACATGCGTAGTGGATTTCTGGTTAGACAATATTATTAGGGGTTTATCAATGAGTTTGCAATAGATGCATCAAAGTCATATACTATTGCAGAGCATGATTTATTAAGGGGACCTAGAGGGAGGTACAATATGTCTCTTTACATGTCGATCAAGATCTTATTACATGATAAAGGCGTAATGACCATGGAATCAAATATTTATACCACTATACATGCATGGGGGAGTTGGGGGAAGCACTATGGAAGATATGAGAAATGGAGAAGGCTATAGAGAGAAACCATAATAAGGAGGTAATAGACCCCATTGTGATGGATGATGAGCAAACCATGGAAATAATAAGGAACACATGTGTGATGTGCAATGGATGATCCTACCAATATAAGATGAATAGAAAGAAGAGGGTAGTAGCTAAGTGAGAGGGATTGGGAAAGGATGTGGAAGGGGGATTGGACAGGGAAGATTGAGGATATATTGTGTGTCACATATGAGAGTAAAACTAGAAGTCTTAGGTCCGACGTAGAAGAAGGCTCTCCATTCCATATCTAAATTAGTGTGGAAGCCACACCCCCATGTGCGACTAAGACAACTAAAGAAGAAAACACAGTTAACCAACAAGTGATTAGTGGTAGAGAAATATTTTCAGGATGTGGGTCCAGTAGAAGAAGTGCAATTTAAACAAGTAGTAGTTAAGTATATACAATAAGAAGAGGTGGTAGTTCAACAAATTTTACAATGTCAAGACAAGATCCAACAACTAGGTTACTAGAGTTTTGAGGGGGTGGGTCATATGATCAAGAAAAAGAAAAATTGTTTATCTAGGAGAAGATATGGGTAGAAAATCATATTACATATAAGTATACAAAGGTTGCGCAGTTGGAAATCACATTTAGAGATTGCACATTACACTCGTACATGGGTCTCTCAACAAATAACCTAACGAGAATGCCTACAACTATAGCAGATGTGAAGAGGCAGTTAATAAATGAATTTTAGAAACCTAGCTCATAAGACTAGTTTATGAATGAAATGATAGAGATCAAGAAGAAACCAAGAGAATCAGTTTGGGAAGTGGACCAGGAATTCAAGAGGCTAAAAGGTAAGTTAAAATACAATATTACCGATACACAACATAGACATTTGTTTGTTAATTCTTTGTTTCCACACTTGAAGTATCCTTTGAGACAACATAAATTCCAAAGTTAGGGTGAGGCTCTGCAGGAATCCTTATAAATAGAGGAAAACCAATACAAGAATATAGATCCAACTATGAAAGAGTTGAAGCAAGATATGAAGAACTTAACATTCCAGTTGAATCAGAAAAAAGGAAAGGAGAAAAGAAAAGATGTATGGTGTACAATGTGCAGGACAAAAGGTCATCACACAAATGAGTGTTCATTATTTTTGTAGTATATTGGAGTGGGGATGCCAAACCATTTAGCTTCAAAAGGACCATGGTGTGATATTTTCAAAACACATGGGAATTTTCCCTATGATTTTCCCCTGATGCAGAAGTATCAGAAAGTATCGAATAGTACATTTTGTAACTTTTGTAAGTCAATTGGACACGAATACAAGGACTGTAGAAACTTAGAGATGATGAAATAAATGATTGAAGATACATACAGGGTGTAGGATGAACATGTAATAGAAAAACCTGGACAATAGCCACAGTATAACAACCCAGAACAACCAAAATATAATCCCACACAAAAGTTTGCGGTACAACCAAAATATCATGCACAACTGTTTCAAGGGAAACAACTGTATGATCATGCACAATATTGCACATCACCACCGCAATACACTAATGTGTAGCCATAGTATAATCAAGGTTTGTAGTATAACACACCACACAAATATAATCAGATCAACAGAGGAGGCTTATGAGGTTGCGTTCATGGAGGAAGAGGATTTGGAGGAGACCGAGGACCAATTGTTTGTCATAACTATAAAAAACCAGGGCACTATGCAAGAGAATTCCAAAAACCACCTGTGACATGCATGTATTATCATGCAACAAACCATGAAATAAAAGACTATCCAACACTCTTGATAAACATACAATACAAGACGAACTAGACTAATTAGAACATACAATGGATCGGGGTGGAAAATGGAGAAGAGGATGAGAACAATATTAACATAGTTACTAGAGGTGTAGTAGTTACTAGAGGTGTAGCTAAGATAGGATATGATGCAACCAAGAAGGATTAGGATCAACACCAGTGGCTCAGGAAGAATATAACACCTGAATAAAAGTTTGATACATGCAAAGAGAAAGAAATATTCAAAGAAGCTAGACAAGATATTTTGAAAGAAAATATTGTGTCTACTTTAGGAACAAAACTAGAAGATGAGATACCAATGTATGACATGCCTTCATTATTTGATCAGACCAATCAAGAGTAGTCTTCAGAACAACTAAGTAACTTAAGAAACTTTTTGGGATCCTGTGTCAAATTGTTGAATGATAAAATTCCTTACAAGTACTGCATAATTTGTTAGAAATGTGTAAGCCTAGGGAAGAAGGGGTAAAAAGAGTAAATCAAGTCTATAAGAAGAGAAGAACCAATAGGGAATTCAGATTGAATGTTAACATATGAGATTTCAATATGGGGGATATCATACTAGACTTAGGATCTGAAGTCAATGTTCTTCCAAATAAGACTTGGGAAGCTATGGGAGAACCATAATTGGGGTATTCACCTATTCAGTTGTGTAACGCCCTGTTTCCCCCATTTTGTAAATATAACCATATTTTCCAAGAGACTGTGGGAAACTCAATATGTGTGAATGTTTGATTTTATGGAACTTTGTATAAAAGTTCGATGAATGTAAATTCTACTATTTTAACAGAAAATGTATAAGTGTTGCATGATTGTTGGAAAGGGGATGTGCTAAGAGATACCGTGACTGTTGTGAAAGATATGGTGAAGGGGACTAGGAATGGTTACATTAACTTTCACCAGACCAGTACTTTGCTAGATTACAACCCTCTAACCCAGGAATGAATTTCAATCAGGATAGTAGGTGGGAAGACATCCTCATGAGTTAATGAGGGGATGGGGAAGACCACCCATTTGTAAGGCTTCCATACCTAACCATGGACTGGGAATTTGGGCCACATGCAATCTTGCTGAGAAAGGAAAGAAAGGAATACATGGTGGATAGAGGAAGACCTACGAATAGTGTAGAGACGAGAGACTAAGCTCTCGGGTTCGAGGAAGGATTGTGAAATGAGTGTGTTCTGATCACGAAAAATGGAGACTGAATCAGGAGAAGGAGAATAACCTTCGTCCCTATATATTTTTGTGTTGAAAGAATATATTCAATCTCAAAAGGCATTGTGGTATAACTTAGGGGTGGTTAGTGGTAAATCTGTTAGGAGTGACTGAGCCTATGGTTGGGTGGAAAGAGGCACCCGTTCTAGCAGTCACTTCACGTTATCTGGTTTTGATAAGTTTTTTCATACTCTATGCATTGAATTTGGAATTAATGGTTGCATGCATGTATTTACATATCTATAAATGGTTTATGTATTGATATGGTTAATTTATGTGTATACATTGGCTTCCTTGAGAAATGATGATTCTTCTTTCCCATATGCTCCAGTTTAACCCTCGAAGGTTTTTTCCCCAGGGAGATACCTCACAGCTCCAGAGTCGGAGAAAGCCTCTTGGCACTACTATTATCTTGGTAATCTAAAGATTTTACCCCACTCTATTTTAGAACTCAAAGTTATGTGAGTTAGGAAGGTGTTTCCTTCAAACCAGTAGTCTGAGAGACCTTGAAATTGTGCCCACAACCTTAAACAAAACTAGGCTAAGAGTAGAGCTCATAGCCTGAGCATCATCTGAGGGTCCATGTTACCTTGGTTTAGGGACCCTATGCTAAGCCCGAAAGGAGCTAGCTCATGATGGTTTTGGAGCTTCGGGAGTTCGAATCCCTAGGATGTCAAACTTCACAATAGTCAAAGTTACCCGAAATCCCTGAGTAAAAAGAGTCGTAGATGATTCAAGAACCTGATAGAGGAGATGGATGCGAGCCTTTCATCGGGAGGAAAACCTATATCAGTTGTTAATGGATCAAACACCAATCGTTCGATTAGACCGATGTTTGGGAATCATTGCAAATCGCGAAGGTGAAATTAATGAGCATGCTAGTTCATGGCCTGCAATCAACCAACGTCGTTGATATCATCGAGGTGGAGGATCAACACCTATGATTAGATAGATTCAAGCGAGCACTTTCTAGAGTGTGGATATTACACTCCACAATTACTGTGAACCGTCGATCTGTGAACACAGATCGATGGTTGGGAATCATTGTAGAGTTTGAAGGTGAAATTAATGGACCTGATAGTTCAAAGCCTACAATAAACCAATTTCATTGATCTCATTGGGGTGGAGGATCAATTCCAACAATTAGACAAAGTCAATTGATCACTTTCTAGATTAAAGAGATTAGGCCACACAATTACTGTGAACCGTCGATCTGTGAACACAAATCGATGGTTGGGAATCATTGTGGAGCACGAAGGTGAAATTAACAGACGTGCTAGTTCATAGTCCATAATAAACCAACACCATTGATCTCATTAGGGTGGAGGACCAATGCCCAAGATTAGACAAAATCAGGCGAAAACTTTCCATATTGTGGAGATTGGGCCTCATAATTACTATGAACCGTCGATATGTGAACAAAGATCGATGGTTGGAAATCATTGTGGAGTGTGAAGGTGAAATTAACAGACACACTAGTCCATGGCCCGAAATCATCCAAATTCATTAATCTCATCGGGGTGGAGGATCAATGCCCATGATTAGACATATTCAGGTGAGCTTTCCAGATTGCGGAGATTGGGCCCCGGAATTACTGTGAACCGTCGATCTATGAAAAGAGATCGATGGTTGGGAATAATTACAGAGCATGAAGGTGAAATTAATGGATGTGATAGTTCACAGTCTACAATCAACCAACACAGTTGATCTCATCGGGGTGGAGGATCAACAACCACGATTAAACAGAGTCGGGAGAGCACTTTTCATATTGCGGAGATTGAGCTCTCCGATAAAGAGAAAGCACATTGAGGCCCCGCAATCAATCTAAACCATCGATCTATGAACCAATCGGTATGGGTAGATCTCAACCAAGAAAATCTGAGGGATGTTAAAAGACGATCAGACTAGAGAGATGAGGCGCAGTGACACCATCCATGGTGACATGGATTTAATCTTGATGAGACAATTTCCACTTGGATTCATGTGCATCACATACCCTATAACCCCTTTGGAATGTGGTATGTGTCCCCCTAGACAAGGGAACATGTCTCCCTTGACCCAGCTACATGTCATCCCCTGGTACATGCCCACCTTGCCCATGTTGTTGGTGAAATGAGTGGGATTCCGGGATTCTGGGAGTTCGAGACTTCGGAGGATTTGAGGTGCTTCAAAAATCCCCGAAGTTATGAAGTGTCAGAGTAGATCCTAGCCATTGGCATAGGAAGGCAAGTAGAATTAGATCGTTAACTCCAAAGAAGAGAAACTCTAGAGGGACATGAGGAGTGAAGTCTTGAAGGCCTAAAGTCCCAAAGTTTCGAAGTCCATTGGAACCGTCCATTGGAAGGGGATGCATGGCACTCGATCTATAACTCCAAGTACGGAGTAATTTGGAGGAAAAATGCTTTAGAGTGTTCCGAACTCCCGAACACCTAAGTATCGAAGTATATTATAGTTGTCGATCAAGAGGGACGCGTGACACTCGATCTGTAACTCTGGGTACAGAGTACATCGGGGAGAAAATAATTTGGAGCATTCGAAACTCCCAAATGCCGAAGTCCCGAAGTAAATTAGGGTCGTAAAAATATCCGAGGACACGCAACGTCGGATTGAGAAATTTAGAGATTTGTCACTCCAGAATATTCATGCATTGGATGTGTTGGTGCCTTTTATCTTGGTGTCGGGTCATAGCCCATGGTCATATGCGAGTATAAATGGATGGAAGAACATGAAGAACTAGAGAGAGGATATCGTCCAACTCTGAGCTCAGTTCGGAGCATGGATACCATGGCTGGAAAGCTCTGGAAGAGAAGAATGGAATAGAGACCCTGAATGGGTTTTTGATTTTCTTAAGAAGAACAAAATTTTGATGCCCCACCATGGGTATGTTACAAATTGGTATCAAATCATGGTTACAACACTTGGCCTACTTGGGATCATGGACGAGTCTCTTAAAAACTGTGTTTAAATAATATCTTAAGGGTGATTCCCTACCTCACCTCTTTCTAAAGAAAAGAACAAAAAATGTTCGACTGTGTGTGTGTATTTAAAAAAAATGAACTATGTGTTGTTCATGAACTGATATAATGTTAGATAACAACAAGTGTTTTTTTCATCACTCCAGTAGTTAGTGAATCACAGGAAAACCACCAGCATAAAGGATGGTGACTTGCCATGAAGTGGGGGATGGCTCCAACAATAGAGACAAAGAGTCTGACGAGAGGAGGGCAGTGGAGACCCCTCTAGATCTAGCTGAAACTATAAGGATCCTTATGGCCAAATTACAGAGTTACAAGGTCGACAACAAGAGATTGATAAAAGATAAAGAGAAATGAATGGAAATCAATGTAGTCTTGTTGTAGAGCTTATCTGACATACAGAGGCAGCTGCAGCATGGACCTGCAACTAGTCATGTGAACCGACGACATACATAGATAAGTCAAATTCCACATGAAATATGAAAACATGGTCCCATAAGTGGCCACACAGGGAGAAGTACCTCAAGGAAGGCCCAACCTGGAAGTAGGGGACTCTCATCGGGAGAGTCCTCTAGAAAGGTAACTAGCAATTATGAGGGATATTCTAGTAGAAAAAATAGCTCACATTTAGAGAAGAAAGGAAAGAAGTGAAAGAATTACAAAAGTCATGACCCTGGAGAGTTCAAGAAATCCAAACCACCCTCTTTCAATGGAGATATTGAGAAAGGGGAAGAGGAAGAAGATTGGATGCTTGGTTTAAATAATTACTTTAGATTTCATGACTATTATGAAAACGTGAAGGCTAAAATAGCCATCTTCAACCTAAATGAAAAAGCCTCCATTTGGTGGGAAGATCTTAAGAATGTGAAAGGAATCCATGAAGAGGAATTATGATGGAAAAAGTTTGAGAAACACTTCAAGAAGAAGTATATGTCAAAGAAATACTTTGATGGGAAGACTAAGGAGTTCTATGAACTCAATATGGGATAACTCATCATAGAGGAATATGCCAATAAATTCCTTGAGTTGTTGAGTTATGTACCCTACATAAAATATAAAAAGGTAAAAATGAAAAAAATTATCAGTGGGTTACCTCAGACCTATCGGAACAGGATTGAGTTTGAAAAGCCAAAGACCTTAGAATACATTATCCTTAAGGCAAGGTATTTTTATGAATAGTTTGGGCATAAAAAAAACCTCGTGAGGAATAGAAGAAGAAGAGTAGTTCGGGATTCAAGAAGAAGGGGTTTAAATCCTCAAGATTTAATAACTATAGGAAGGATTCAAGGATGAGCCTTCCTACCCAAAGTGTGTATCAACAGAATTTCCCTCCTAGAGTGGAAATAAACCTTTTGGATCAACCCTAAAAAAGATTGATAACCCAAAGAGATAACCCTTGAAATTTTGGGGTTGCAGAGAAGAACATCTGCTGAGGGATTTCCCACACAAACAACATAATAGTAGGAGAGTCTACAACATCCAATAAGCTACCAAAGTCAATGATGTGGCTAGTAGCATGCCACAGATTTATGCGGCCTTGGATAATAAACAAGCCGACCACCAGGCTTCAGTGGTGGAGATAATAAACAAGCCGATCACCAATTGTCTAGTTTATATTTTAATTAACCACGGTTCTAACTTAAGTTATGTGTGCCCTCAAAATGTTGATAACTGTAAAATGAAACTAGTTAGACATGTTAATCCATGGTTGGTACAACTAGCCACTCGAACCAAAAGAAAATTAGCATAGGTCATACCAAATTGCCAATTCATCATGGATGGATTTCCCACCCAAGCGACCCTTAACATACTTCTCCTAGGATCTTATGACTTGTTGATTGGTATGGATTGGTTGGCTACTTATAAAACTAATTTGGATTGTTACCATAAAAATTTAGAATGTGTAAATGAAGAATGGAGAAAGATAACCCTCCAAGGGATTCATAAACCTTTCTCAATGAGACAAATATCAACCCTTCAAATGAAAAAGTATTGTAGAAAGGGGTGTCCTCTATATGAAATACAAGTGTTGGAATCTGTTGAGGATGACAAAACAAACCTAGAGGACCACCCCATATTAAGAGAGTACATAAACGTGTTTCCATAAGAGGTATTGGGTCTACCTCTAAGAAGACACATTGACTTCTCAATAAAACTTGCACCAGGAGAAATACCAATGTCTAGGACACCCTATAGGATGAGTACACCTGAGCTAGCTGAGCTCAGGCTACAACTAAAGGAAATGATGGATAAAGGATACATCTAGGCCATTGTGTCTCCATGGAGAGCACCAACTTTGTTTGTGAAAAATAAAGATGGCACACTCCGAATGTGCATAGATTATAGACAATTCAATAAGACAACCATAAAGAACAAGTACCCCTTACCAAGAATCAATGACTTTTTCAACCAATTAGAGGGTGCTTTCATCTTCTCAAATATTGACTTGAGGTCTGGATACCATCAATTCTGAATCAAGGATGATGACATCCAAAATGCGACCTTCAGGACAAGGGATGGTCACTATGAATTTGTGGTGGTGCCATTTGGATTGACCAATGCCCCCGCCACTTTTATGTGCTTGATGAACAATGTACTCTACAAATTCCTAGACAAATTTGTATTGGTTTTCATTGATGATATATTAATCTACTCCAAGAATAGAGAGGAGCATGAAGAACATCTTATACTTGTACTTCAAGCACTAAGAGAGCATCAACTCTACACTAAGTTTAGCAAGTGTGACTTTTTCCATAAGAAAGTATATTACTTGGGCCATGTTATTTATGAAGAAGGGGTGGCAGTAGAACCTGACAAGATCAGATATATTATGGAATGGCCTACCCAAAATGATGTATATGATATTAGATCATTTATGGGATTAGCAAGATATTATAGAAGGTTCACAAAAGGATTTTCCAAGATTGGTTGTCCAATCATTGTCCTCTAGAAAAAGGGGGTTAAATTCACTTGGACATCAGAATGTGAAGAAATATTTCAGGAACTGAAATACCTTCTGACCCATGCACCTATGCTGAAGATTGAAGAACCTGATAATGACTTCCTCATGTGTACATATTCCTACAAGGAATGACTTGAAGGATTCCTTATGCAAGTAGGATGTGTAATTTTCTACGAATCCAGGAAATTGAATGAACATGAAATCAATTATGTGACCCATGATCTAGAGTTGGCTTCCATAGTGCATGCTTTAAAAATGTGGAGGCATTATCTCTTGGGTAGGATATTTTTACTTATGACATACCACTGTGGTTTGAGGAACCTATTTGATCAACCAAAACTCAATGCTATGCAAGCTAGGTAGATGGCTCTCCTTAGTGAGTTCAATTTCAAAATCAAACACATCAAAGGGAAGGAAAATAGGGTGTTCAATGCCCTTATCAAAAGTGTGAAAATGATTCACCTAGAAAGAATCAGGAGTGCTCAATAAAGATATGCTTTCTTCAATACCGTGACCTCATACATAAGTCAAGAGCCTCTAGGGATAAAGTATGAAGGCTATCAGATGCTCAATGAAGCCCTACTGACCTACATAAACACATTGTATATTCCAAGTTGTGATGCCTTGAAGAGGTTCATAATGGATGAACTACATAAGGGACCATATACTGGTCACCGAGGATATCATAAAATGATCACAACGACTAGGAAACAATTCTATTGGCCTGGACTTAAAAAATTCATAGTTGACTATCTATCTAAGTGCCTATAATTCCATCAAGTTAAGGAAGAACACTGACACCTAGCATGGTTGTTACAGCCTCTACCAATTCCATAATTGAAATGGGAAACCATTTCCATGGATTTCATCACTGGATTACCAAAATTAGCTAAGGAAAATGATACCATCATGATAGTGGTGGACAAATTCAACAAGTTTTCTCACTTCATTCCTGTCAAGTCAACTTTCAAGGAAATATATATTGCCAACATCTCCATGAGGGATATATATAGACTACATGGCATGCGTAGAGAGATTGTATCTGACATAGACACAAAATTCACTTCAAGCTTTTGGAAATCTTTGATGGCTGGTCTTGAGACTAAATTGTTGTTTAGCATAGCCTATCACCCCCAAACTAATGGACAGATAGAAAGAGTAAGCCAAATATAGAAGACATGTTAAGGATGCATGTGATACATCAACCTAAGAAGTGGTAACACTACCTGTCATTGGTAGAATTTTCCTACAACAACTATTATCAAGAGTCACTGAAGACGAGCCCTTTTGAAGACCTCTATGGTAGACAGTGCAAGATTCCAATCAGCTGGAGTAATCCAGTGGATAGAATTACAATCGGACCATACATGCTAAAATAAATGTAACAACAAGTGATTTAGATAAAACAAAATCTAAAAATTTATTAGGATAGATAGAAGATCTACGTCAACAGAAAGAGAACTATCAGAGAGTTCAAGACATCAGGCCATGTCTATCTCAGAGTTAGGCCCAAGAAGAGTTCCCTGAGAATGGGAGCTTGTGCCAAGCTGGAACCTCGATATTGTGTACCCTTTGAAGTATTAGATAGAGTGTGACCTGTAGCCTATAGGCTAGCACTCCCTCCCACAATAAAGGCACATAATATTTTCCATGTTTCATTATTGAAGAAAAATGTGCATTATTCTAATCATATAATTGATTGGTTTGTGATATAGGTGGATCTAGAGGGAGAATTTCTGCCAGAACCTCAATGCATACTAGATAAGAAGGAAACCTCACTCAAGAACCAAATCATTGCACAGGTCAAGGTGCAATGGAAAATCTTTGGCCCAGATGAGGCTACGTGGGAAATGGAGGATTCCATGAGACATGCATATCCAATTTTGTTTACTTATGTATATATATCACATGTTGATAGATAGAACATTGAGGACAATGTTTCTTTAAAGGGGAGGGAATTGTAACACCCTGTTTCAACCAATTTGTAAATATAACTATATTGGTCAAGAGACTATGGAAAACTCAATATGTGTGAATGTTTGATTTGATGGACCTTTGTATAAAAGGTCGATGAATGTAAATTCTGTTATTTTAATCAAAAATGGATAATTGTTGCATGACTGCTAGAAAGGGGATGTGCTAAGGGAGACCATGAATGCTTTGAAAGAGATGGTGAAGGGGACCATAAATGGTTGTGTTAACCTTCACCGGAACAGTACTTTGCTAGATTTAATTGATCAGGTTCAGAACAATGCTCTGAACCATGAAAGAATGTCAGTCAAGATAGTAGGTGGGAAGAACTCCTAAATTGTTAATGAGGGTATGGGGTAGACCACCCATCTATAAGGCTTCCAGACCTAACCACGGACTAGGAATTTGAGCCACACACAATCTTCCTAAGAAAGGTAAGAAAGGAAGACATGGTGGACAGAGGAAGACCTGCGAAGAGTGAAGAAATGAGAGACTGAGATCTTGGGTTTGAGGAAGAACTGTGAAATGAGTGTGTTCTAATCATGGGAAATGGAGAATGGTATGAGAGAAGGAGAGTAACCTTCTTCCCTATCTATTTATGTGATGGAATAAGAGATTCAATCTAAAAAATCATCATTGTCTAGCTTGGGGGTGGCTAGTGGTAAATCTATTAAGAGTGACTGAGTCTATGGTTGGGTGGAAATGGACACCCCTTCCAGTAGTTGCTTCACGTTATTTGGTTCTGATAAGTGTTTTCATACTCTATTCATTGAATTTGGAATTAATGGTTGCATGCATCTATTTACATATCTATAAATGGTTTCTGTATTGAAATGGTTAAGTTATGTGTATATGTTGGCTTCCTTGAGAAATTATGCTTTTTCTTTCCCGTATGCTCTAGTTTAACCCTCGAAGGTGTTTTCCCCAGGGAGCTACCTCACAAATCCAAAGTCAGAGCAAGCCTCTTGGAACTGCTACCATCTCGGTAATATCACGAGTTTACCCTGCCCTATTTCAGATATTAAAGTTATGTGAGCTAGGAAGGCATTTCCTTCAAACTAGTAGCCTGAGAGACCTTGAACTTGTGCCCATGGCCTTAGCCAAAACCCGACTAAGAGTAGAGCTCATAGCCCGAGAGTCATCTGAAGGTCCATGTAAACTGGGTATGGAACCCTGTGCTAAGCCCGAAAGGAGCTATCTCATGATGGTTTCAGAGCTTCGAGAGTTCGAAGCTCTAGGATGTCAGACTTCATGATAGTCAAAGTTACCCGAAATCCCTGAATAAAAAGAGCCACAGATGATTCAAGAACCTAAAAAAGGATATGGATGTGATTTGTTCATTGGGAGGAAAACCTATCTTAGTCATCATATCGACTCAAAGACCCACTGGGGTTAACAGATCAAACACCATCCATTCAATTAGATCGATGGTTGGGAATCATTGTAGAGAACGAAGGTGAAATTAACGGACGTGCTAGTTCATGGCCCGCAATCAAACAACGATGTTTATCTCATCAGGGTGTAGGATCAATGCCCATTATTAGACAAATTCAGGTGAGAAATTTCCATATTATGGATATTAGGCCTTGCAATTACTGTGAACCGTCGATCTGTGAACAAAGATCGATGGTTGGAAATCATTGTGGAGCATGAAGATGTAATTAATGGAACTGTTAGTTCACGGCCCAGAATCAACCAATGTCGTTTATATTGTTGGGGTGGAGGATCAACACCCACTATTAGAAACATTCAGGTGAGTACATTCCAGATTGTGGATATTGGGCCCCACAATTACTGTGAACCGTCAATCTATGAACAGAGATTGATGGTTGGGAATCATTGCGGAGCATGAAGGTGAAATTAATGAACGTGACAGTTCACGACCCAAAATCTAACAACATCATTGATATCGTTAGGGTGGAGGATAACTTCCCACAATTAGACAAAGTCAGGTGAGCACTTTCCATATTGCGGAGATTGGGCCCCATAATTACTGTGAACATAGATCGATGGTTGGGAATTATTGTGGAGTGTGAAGGTGAAAGTAATGGGCATGCTATTTCATGGACCAAAATCAACCAACTTCATTGATCTCGTCAGGGTGGAGGATCAATGTCCATGATTAGACAGAGTTGGGCGAGCACTTTCCAAATTGTGGAGATTGGGCCTCACAATTACTGTGAACCGTCGATCTGTGAACAAAGATTGATGGTTGGGAATCATTGTGGAGTGTGAAGGTGAAATTAATGGGCGTGCTAGTGTTATCCACAATTTTGGTCATCGTGATGATGTTATGATGATGTTATGATGATGGAAAATCAATATCTTCACTAAGAACACTTTCTTGAGAAAAGTTACAGTTGTCTGCTTCCAGAAATCACACTTTTGAAGAATGTTCGCAGGCTACCTATATATTTGCCCGCGAGAATGCCTGATTCTCACAGGCTGCATTAATCTAGAGTGTGAGAAGTTCGCACTGTACCTAACTGTCAGGGTGCGAACATCTTATTAAAGAGGAAAAAGATGAAGTTCTCGAGCCTTCTAGAAGGGAATCTTCGAGAAGAATGAATTGGCTAGCGAATGGTTGGCAAAGTACTGGCTTTCTTGATATCTTGGGATCATTTCCTATCCAAGTAACTAATCTATCTTCTCCTATATATTGAAGAGATAGCTCATGGAAAAGGTTAGAATCAAACTAGCAAGAGATTGATTGGAGAATTAGTGCAAGACTGTATGGAGGACTGATGCTATAGCAGCTAGAGACAACATCAAAGTCATCAAAGGTGGTTGATTTTCTTCATGCATGAGCAAGTGTGTGTGTCAGAGCTAGGAGCCATCGAAAGGAGATCTACAACATCAAGGCTGAGGTTGTACGTTTCACTTTCAATTAATTCAATGCAGTAATATGTACCTTTCCCATAAAGATGATGTCACTTTATTACATAACTCCTTGATCATATGTATAGACTAGCTATTGAATATATTAATCTTCCTTTACTTCGATTGGTTTGTACTGTTGTGATCTGAATGGTGTGAGAGCATTGGAGCGAAGCTTGGAACAACAGATATATAAGGAAAGCGTTCATAAGGTATGTCCATAATCCTCACTTCTTAGTTCATTCAATAGGCTAGATCTAGGGAAAGTGTATTATTCTGTCCTGTTTTGTTCTAGATCCAGGTGGATCTAGGGAGATCGGTTTGTGTCTGCACTCACGGATTTATCTTGAAACAAAATTGGTGACTCCACTGGGGAGATATTTCCTTTTTCTTTATGGTTTTCAAACTTTCTGTGGCCATTTGCTCTATTTGCATTTTTCTCCTGTTTTGTGAGTGTCTGAGTACTCAGGATATCCTGAGAGACCTTCTGGGTCTATAAGCCAGTTTGAATTTTGCTTGCATTTTCAAAATTTTTATTATCTCCAGGAATTCTCGCACTGTGTTCATTTACAGCCTGCGAGAACCAGTCAAGTTCGCAGTGCGAACACCTCGCACCTTGCATTAAGGTGGCCTGCGAGAATCCTATCTTCTCGCACTGTGTTCCACTACTTTCCTGCGAGCAAGATTTTTGAAATTTTTGGAATTAAGTTTTGACTTTGTCAACTGCTCAGATCTGTTGAATTGCATCTTTCTGGCTTCTTGGATCATTGACTTACACATCTCTTGCTTTAGTTTGCTTGCTTGACCTGATTTAGGGTTTCAAGGTTATTTCTTGCCTTTGTAGCTTGACTTTCATTTCTTGGCTCTTATTGGCATTTTCATTCTCTCTGATTTCTGGAGTTGAGTGTGTCTGATTGGCTGAGAACCAGTGATTGGTTGAGAGTTGAGTGTTTGGTGTTTCTCGCTTGATTGTTGGTTCAAAAGAACATTTTTCATTTGCATTGAGGAACTCCTTGGTTTGCTTTTGTTTTTACTTTCGCTAAAAGTTTTGGTTGGGTTGTTATTGGTTGATTATTGATGGTTTGATTTTATTTTCTCATTAATCAGAGTTCTTCTTGGAAAGTGAACAACAAGTTTTCTTTCAAGATTTTGTTTTTGCCTTTTCGAAAACATTGAAAATCAAGTTTTAGAGTTTATTTGAAAAAGACATATAGAAATTGCTCATTGATATATGATTGTTTGTATTGACATCTGAAATGAAATTGAGCATTGCATTTGCATTATAGTATTGAGATTGATTTAGAAAATGTTCTCTCTCTCCCATAACTAGGATTCATGGAATGAAAAGAATTATATTTCATCATTATCCTTGCATTATTTGGGTCAGAGTCATACATCACGAGTTTCACTTCCGTTACCTTTGAGTAAACAACAGCTTTTAAAAAACATTGCGTAATATTAAAATTGATCTAGTAACTATTTTCTAGGGCTCTTTTACACCAACATTTAACTAGGTTAGTGCTTTGGAGTAGGAAGAGAGATACACTCTCCAAAAGCTCAAAAACACACAATAACATCTTGAGTTAGGGAGTGTTAAATTCCATTTGCAACATATTGTCCTGGGACGCCCTTCTAACACAAGGGTCAAGCACTAGGTCA
>ML808027.1:139427-163393 GCA_009831015.1 Picea engelmannii
CACATTGGTCCGACAGTTGGATGAGTATCAGGAAACCAACAGAAGGGGACAGGATGAAATCTTTAAAACCTTGAAGAAAGTTGATGAGAATCTACAGAAAATTAACGAGAACCAAACTAGGATAACTGACCTTCTGATGCAAGTAACCCATCGAGGAAAAGATCCTGATACATATGGGAATAAGGAGGCTAGAGGGTCTAGTGGAACCCATGAGGAAGTCATATATAACCCGGAGAAAGCACCAGGATCCGAAGGAAGTCTTGGACGTGGCATGTTCCATGGGAAGATGGGTAGTAGGACCAATCATAGGCCATACGTGCCAGTGTTCACAAATGAACCGCTACGCCAACACTCAGGTAGCAGAGCTAACCCCAGACCATACATGCCCACATTTACATATGAGCAAGAGCAACATGAACAGGTTGAAGATTTTGTGGAAAAATTAGCCAGGAGTACCAGGGAATACTACAGCTTGGATATGAAAGTTCAAAGACAGATGTCCCTAGACTAGTATTGTCAACTTAGGTTCAGAAACCAGCCTAGGATGAACCACAGGGGTAGATTTGAGTTTGAGCGAAGGGTAGGGAACATAGAGATTCCATACTTTGATGGTACAACTAAGATGACAGCACACGCATGGGTGCAGAAGCTGGATACTTACTTGCAGCTTAACCCCATGAGAGATATTATGAATGAATGAAATAGTAGATATGATGAGTGGTATGATAGAATGCATGTTTAAGTAGAAATATAAATAATAATAACAACCCCAATCCCTTACATGACTGCAAACACTTGCACCCTACAACCACCCATAAACCATATTCTCGGGTGAGACTACACTATGCACTTTGTGCATGGTGTAGCCTTTTGGTTTACTAGAAGGGTTGATGGTGAAAAGGGTTTTGTTGAATAAATAAGGTATAAATTAGGTCAACCCATAAGTCCAAAAATGGTTTAAACCTCTATCTATTATTTTGAATCATTAATAAGTCGGACCCATTGCATCATCAACTCTAGGCTAGTGGTTTGTTCATTAGAAATTATTGAAACAAACCAGTTTGTCTGATATCGAAGATGGCCTCAAAGACTAATCCTATTGTTAAGAATGGATCAAATTACACAGTATGGGATCCAGATATGGAAACCCTATTGAAGAGTAAGGGACTGTGGTATTATACCAAGGTTGTGATTCTAGATCCAAAAGTTGATTCAGAAAAAATTGTAGTTGATGGGGAAAATGATGATGTTGTAGGGGTCATCACGACCTACATGTCGTGGGAAATATGATTTCACCTTAGTGGAATCGACTACCCTCATTTTGTCTAGAAGAATATGAAATTATTGTTCGACAGAGTCGACAAGAGACACATCATGCAGTTGGAGAAAGAGTTGATCTCTCTCGATCCTCATTCCATTAAGAGAATGGTGGACTATTTGGCATGTGTCAAGTAACTCTAGTTGAAAATGGGTGAATGTAGAGAGAAATACAGGAAGAAGGATGGAAAACTTATTGATATGGTCCTAATGAATTTGAGAACACCATTTGGCATGCTCATGTCGACCTTCTGCACCAACTAGAAATCACGCAAGGAAGATGGTTAGAACTGTTCCTTTGAAGTTTTTTGTGAAATTTTGATTGTTGATTAGCATAGATTGCTTGAAGAGGGAAAGCTTGTTGTTAAAAATCAATCCAAATTTCTCAAGGGTAGGGACAAGATGGATTCCAAGAATAAAATGCAGTCTAATGCTTCTATGTAGAAATATGCATATCATGATCCTAGGCCCCAGAGAAAACCACAATGAAGTCAGAAGAAGAAGATGTGTCAATACTGTGGAAAGACTTGACATGTTGAGAAGAAATTCTTTAATAAGCGATAAAATTTAGAGGAGAAGGTTCCATTGATACTTTCACATTACAAGTCATGACCTCTCAAGCCTTGATGTCTCATACTATGCAAAGTGAATGGGTTTTTCGACTCTGGGTGAACTCATCATATAGATAATTATGTCACTTTACTCACGAGATTGAATAAATATTAGGAGAGTAGAATCTATGTTGTTGATGATTTTACTTTAGATGTTGTTGGTCATGGTGATGTAGCTTGTCAACATGGAAAAATTGTAAACATCTATGATGTGCCAAATCTTAGTGCCAATTTGTTGCTTGTTTCATAGTTGAATCAGATCGGTAAGATTGTGTCATTTTGGCCAGATTGATTCTATGTTTGGTATTTGAAGAAAGTGAAGTTGATTGGTACCAATGGGCTTCTTGTCTCGATCAAAAATTTGTACAAGTTTCGTGAATCGACTCGACCTAAATCTGAATTGGCTACAGTTATTGCTCACACTAATGAGAGGAATTGATTTTGGCATGGACGACTCATACATTTTAATTTTTGAAGTCTACAGGCACTAATAACTCAGAACATGGTTGTTGGTTTTTTGAAGGTGTATGTAAGGGTTTCATAATTGGGAAGCATCATCAGGAACCATTCAACTCTGGAAAAGCATGGTGAGAATAGAACCTACTAGAATTGGTTCATAATGATTTCATCTTTATAAAATTACATCACCAGCAGGTGCAAGGTAGATTTTGAATTTCATTGATGATTTCTCTCGTTTCACATGGGTATTTTTCCTAAAGAATGAAAATCTTATCTTTGAGAAGTTCAAATAATTTCAGGCCTTTGTTGAAAAGAAATTTGGTCAACCCATCAAGTGTTTGAGATCATAAAATGGTGGTGAGTATGTCAATTGACCCTTTGAAGAATAGCTACTTCGATTTAGTATTGACTGGAAGTGGTCGGTCCCTCACACACTTCAACAGAATGGAGTTTGAGAATGCAAGACTAAGATGTTAGTTCTAATGGCTAGATGTCTTCTGCATGATTAATACCTACCTCCTTGCTTATGATCTGAAGCAGTATATTGTGCCAATTATTTTCTCAATCTCATCTTGACTCGCATTTTTCCTTCCACGACTCCAATCAAATGATGGTATGGGAAGAATACTTTTATTGCCCACCTCCATGTGTTTGGATTTGTTGCATGGGCTCACATTCCCGATGATTTTCGAAATAATTTGGATGAAAAATGTCATGCTTGCATCATGATGGGATACTCTAAAGACACAAAAGACTATTGACTATTTTTCCATGTCAAACGAAAAATTATTTTCCAACGTAATTTATGGTTTCATGAGGAGTCTTATGGATTTAATTTGTTGAATCCATCCTTTAGATTCTATAGGATGAGCCATTCGATGTTGTCTTGGAAATTGGTTATTTTTCTCCTATATTCAATCCTTTGAATGGTCCATTGAACTTTCTTCCTATTTCGACTCGATCATTGACCTCTGAGTCCCCTAGTATAACATATTATGTTTTGATTGGTCCACTAGCTGAAGACCCTTTGACGTCTGAAGTGAACCATATTTCACCCATCTCTTATCTACCATGATGGGTTGTCAAGAAAATTGAAATCACTAGAGTTGATGCCAGAGATGCCTCTTGTGAATGACATACTCGAAGTCAGAAGTAACATGCCAACATTGCCTTGATGAATTGTGTCCTTGAAACCTCCAACCCTATTACCTACTCCAACATTGAAGGACGACTTGAATGGGAGTAGGCCATGTAGAATGAAATTGATTCTTTGTCAAAGAATAAAACCTAGGACTTAGTTCCCCGACCAGATGGAAAGAACATTATAAAGTATCGATGGGTCTATAGGACCAAATTTATTTTTGAAGGTATTTTTGAGTGACATAAAGAATGCCTCATTGTGAAGGTATTTTATCAACAAGAAGGCATAAAATACACTGAAATTTTTTCCCCCGTTACAAATATGAACTCTGTCGAATGATTCTTTCCCTCGCTACTCATTTGGGATGGAAGATAAATCATATGGATGTGAAGAATGATTTCCTTCACAGAGGCCTATCTAATGAAATTTACATGGAACAACCACCTAATTTTGTGATGGATTCCAATTTGGTATGTCAAATCAAGAAGTCACTTTATGGTTTGAAGTAGGCTCCCCGGGCCTAGTACACTAAGATCGACAATTTATTTCTTCGAATTGGTTTCAAATGGTGTGAATCTGATCACAGCTATTATGTTCTCCACTCCAATGGAGACACTCTGATTGTTTTTGTATATGTTTATAACTTTCTCATTATTGGAAATTATAATTCTCTTCTCTTTAGATTGAAGAAACAATTTTTCGACTCCTTTTATATGACAAATTTCGACACTCTACATTATTTTTTGGGTCTCCAATTATTTCCACTATGTGATAGATTTTTCATTTCTCAGTCTATATATGTAATGAATCTTTTGACAATTTTTAATATGGATGATTGCAAGCCTTGTGCCACTCATTTTCAGTTTTGACTTAAAATTACTAAAACCCATCAAACACCCATTATTGATTCTAAACTTTGTCGATAATTTGTTGACACTCTTATTTATCTTACTCATAGTTGACCTGATATATCCTTTGTTTTTATTATGGTTTCTCGATTCATGTAGGATATTAGAGAAATCCACTGGAAGGATTTCAAATGAATTGATTTTTATCTAAAGGGTACCACTCATTTTGTATCAAATATTGTCATAGCTCATATTCACTAGTAGGCTTCAACGACTCAGACTAGGCTAGCGATGATGATGATCAAAAGTCCACTTTTGGGTATGTATTTATCTATAACATTGGACCTTTGGTGTGGTCGTGCAAGAAATAAAAGGTAGCCTCCTTGTTGTCTATGGAGGCAGAATATCATGTTTGTAAATGTGTTGAATATGCATAGAATAGATCTAGCTAAACAATAATACACACATTTGTAGAGAGAATTGGAGAAATAAGAAGAATGAGAGAAAGAATGAAAGAATTCTCATTAACCGTTGTGAATACTGAATAATTTACACATGATATACTCTGTATAACTCAATGTGTGCACACTAGAAGAGAAAAAATGTGCCATAGTGGTGGTCTAGAGTGATATGGATGAACACCACCATTTAAGGGAGTGAACTGCCACCTAGTCTAGTCTCTCAGGCAGTTACGGGAGTGAATTGCCACCAAGTTTAGTTAACTAGTCAACTAGTCTTCAGTTAACTGCCTGAACATGGAGTAGTGAGGAGTTAAATCAAGGAATCAAGGGTAATGAGCCAATCTGGTGATGATTCCAAGGAAAGGTCAAATTAGCATGGTGATGATCCTAATGTTGCATGGTGATAAAACCAATGCAACATCTAAACTCAACTCACCTAGTCAAACTGAAGTGTCAACTGAAAGAGAATATTCTCCAGGTGTAATATTCTCCCCTAAAATATAGGAGACTGGATAATGACTAATTATGACTAAAAATCAAGGAAAAAAATTAGGAAAAATAAATCCTAGGTGTGTGTGAAGTAACTCCAACACCCCCCTAAACATCACTATGGTGAAAACAAAGAATGGGTCCCAACAATGAGGCCATTTTAGGTACCCAAATACAAAAGATACACTGAAAATAAAGTGAGGAAAGAGGGAAAACCTCATGTAAAACCCCACCCTCAAGGTATAATGTATGTAAAAAGAATAACTAAAGTTGCTACGAAACTGTGTCCTTCACTCCAAGACAACTTCGCAAAGAATGGAAATTCTGCTTAGTGAAGGTCTTGGTGAAGATGTTTGTCGTCTGTTCTAATGAAAGACATAACTTTAAGTCGATTATCCCCTTGTGTGCTAAGTCCCAGATGTAGTGCATGTGGATCTTGATGTGGTTCATCCGTTGTCTCTGAAATGGATCTCTACAGAACTTCAAAGTGCTCTGGTTATGTTAACTACCCCTCTGTACTCGGCCTCGGCTGAATATAGAGAAATGGAAACTTTCTTCTTGCTCGACCAATGGATAGGCCTAGAACCGATACTGAGTGAGTAACCATATGTGGACTTGAGATCAATGCTATTGCCAACCCAGTCATAATCAATAAACCCAATGAGATCTAATGTAGAGTCAGCTACATAATGAATCCAAAAGGTGATGGTGCCCTGTACGTATCGAAGGATACACTTTGCAACCTTCCAATGTAGCTCATGCGACTCCTGCATGAACCTGAAAACTGCACCAACTGTATAGGAGAGGTCTTATTTGGAGTGTGTGAGATACAAGAAGCTCCCCACTAGTTGTTTGTATAATGTGCTTTCAACTAGTGGAGTCTCCCCGCCATCCTCAAGTTTTATTCCTGATAGGAAAGGAGTCACAACAGACTTATAGTCTGTCATGTGAAATCTCTCAATGAGATCTCGTGCATACTTGGCATGAGATAGTTTGATTCCTGATGCATCCTGACTGATCTCGATTCCAGGAAATAAGTGTAGAGAACCCATGTTCGTCATCAAAAACCTTTCATGTAGAGTCCTCTTGAATGCAACAATCGCTAAATTTCTAGCAACTGGTGATCAACAAATCATCAACATATAGAAATAAAAGTAGAAGTGAATCAACCCTCCTAAGCATGTAGACATTCAAGTTTGATTTACAATGTACAAAGTTCTATGACAACAGGTAGGAGTCCATCTTGGAATACCATGGCCTTGGAGCCTGCTTGAGGCCATAAAGGGACATCTTTAGTCAACAGACCAAAGACGATTCCTGCATAAATCCTTGGGGCTACTCCATATAGATATCCTCAAAGAGATCGTCGTGAAGAAATGAATTCTTCACGTCCATATGATGGAATTCCCATCCTTTGGCTTCCTCAATGGCAAGTGCCAATCGTATGGAATATGTTAGCAATAAAAAATGCATTGGTATTTTGATGAGTATTTCTATCACTCTTCACTTGATTTATCATTTTCTTCAGACTCTTGGCCAATATCTTAACCTCCATATTTTTCATCACGCTCCTGCTTGATTACTTTTCCCATAAATCCTTTGGTTTTCTTCCTCTGGACCTGCAATACAAGAGTACAAATAAAATGTTATTCATTTTTCCCTAATCTATGCTATGGAGATTACAAATATAAAAAATATATTATTATTATTGATATCTTATATCTCATATTATAGGCAAAGAAATATGAATGTTCGAGTATCCTAAGGTTTCTAAGCTCAAGTTATTATACATATGTTTAAAGTCTCTAGGGGTTATGGTTGTTACAGTTTTTAGCTTTAAACAAAATATTGAAGGCCCATTCCACCACCGCAAGCCAAGTCCATTGAGCGCCAAGCCCTCCTGAAAACTATTAGCATCATATTACAGTTGTATGAATGTTGTGAAACAAATATAGAATTAAACATAATGCTCTCATGTGTATCTTTAATCCCAGGTGTTACGAAAGAGCCATAATTTATGCATATATGTTATGGTATCAAAGATATTGCGCAGAAGGCTGATTTTGTTTATGATGAGGATAGTTGGGTGTTTGAAACATTTGACAGATTGATGACATTAGGTTGCACAGAATAAGGGCCACAAGAAGAAATGAACCAAGCATTAGAGCTTCTAGATGCCAAGATTAAAGTTTGTTGCACAGGTGCTTTAAAGAGAAACTTAACTCCTTCAATTTGCAAATGCAGAGATGTTAAGTTGCAAGGTCTAAGGCACTGATGTTACCTGTCATTACACATTGTGTGCCAAGTATTGATAGCAAGTAGAAAAATGAAAATAATATCCACGTATTGTAGATGTCAAATTTTTATTAAAAGACTTGCAAACCGCTAAGTAAACCCCTTTGTCAATTCAGATTGGTGCGTGATGGTCAGAAAAAGATCTCATCGACAGATCATTATTTTATTGAGCAGGTGATTAATCTTACATGAAAAGATTAGATCGATGAAAAGTAACCAATTGTGGAGACCTTTTCTATTTCTTAACACATTAGATGTGGCCACTTTTCATGGAGCATTGGGTTTCTTGGTGGACAGATTGCTAGCATCTTAGTTCATGTCCCTTAATGGATTTAGTAATAGAGCTTCCTATATTACATGGTAGGCCTGAATCTCCATTGCTCTTATATAATCTCTGTGCATGAAGATCTAGGATGCCATGCATAAACGCCCTAGAGCTATGTTCATGGATTTTTGGCACAAAGTGAGAAGTTCTTCTTGTTGTTGTAGTTGTATCGGCTCTTGCAAAGGAACAACAACATTATCATTTTACATTTATTACACATGCCAATCATAACCATAAGTACAAGGGTGAATTGTTTGGGTTTGTGCAAACCACAGGACAACATTTTGGGCACCCGATACACAGAGATCTGAGTCAAATATCCATTTTACAGATCAGTGTAAAGCTTTGCATCAGACTAATATTCATTTTGTACTTATCTATTTAATATTTATTCATTCAGGTCTTGGGTTTTCGAGGATACTCAAGAATTCGTTTGGTGCTTTATGGAGATGATTTACAAAGTAGATGATGATCATGAATTTTTGCTTAAGGTAGTTTCGATTGGGAATTTTAGTATGGGTAACTCCAGTCTGCTCTCCAGAATCACTAGAAATAAATTCAGTTTGAAAACCAAACCTACCATTGTTGCGGAGTTATCAATGAGGAGCATCGCTTTTTGCCTTTTCTTATTTTGACAACGATGGAAGCACGCAAATTACTCTGGATGAGCTTCAACGAATCTTCCAGGAATTTGGTATTATTGAGCTTGAGGAAATGATCAAAGAAGATTGATCAAGATAATGATAAGAATACCCATATGCCCTAGCAAGAAGATCCTTCTTGCACTTCTATCAAATTCTGGTCATAGATATCAGCAATTATGTATTTGGATTTCCTTTTCATTGCAGGTCACCTGAGGTTTAAACATCAAATGTCGACAACACTTTATTATGCAGCTGCTAAAGAATCTGACACTCTATGCAGGATCATTGCTACTCTGCATAATTGTTTCTCAAAGATAAAACAGATCTTTCACCAGTGCAAAAGGAAGAATTATAAATAGTTAGCTGATGAAAAGTAGAGCTTTCACCAGCTAACTAGCAAATCTTAAGGCAAAATAGATGGTGAAACCTGAGATGGCCAGAGAAAGAGTAATTTTGCCCAGATCAAAGTTTTACTATTCTGAATCTCTTGAAAACTCTTTTAATGGATAGATGTTGAATTATAGAGTCAGATCTAAGATCCACTTTTGATGTAAAAGGGTTAGAAAAGGTATTCAAGTTGGTTTTGATACCTTTTTTGGAGGCAACAAATCAGGTTTTTTTCCAAAATTAGCAAATTCGAATTTCATCTTTGTCAAGAGTCATCAAACAGCCTTGGAAGGCTTATCTGCACTGCACAAATAGTCTACATCATCTGAAGACCATGAAATGTGTAATTGACCTCATTTTGAGGATCATTCCTTATCTTTTGTAAATCAGTTTTGATCTTTTATCTTTAGCATATATGATCCATTCTTTTAGGATCTGAAAACTATATTGTAGAACTATAAAGCTCAAGACATAATAGGACTCATAGAGGGGGGTTCAATCCTGGATACATTTTGCTCTTGTACTAAGACTCTTATCTTGATAATAGAATCACAGTCTTCTTTTGTTGTCAATGTCAGATTTATTCATGTACTTCATTATTCTATACTTTATTTCAGTTTAGCTCAGCTTTTAAGAACTATTATCTTCTTATTAAGCTCATGAACTTGAATTAAAGGAATTCTTACTATCTTGTATAATCCTACACACTATTGTACTTGGTTATCTAGACTAGTGTTCTTCATACCCTATTTCAATTACTATGTCTGATCATTGATTTCTAAAAGCATTGTCTTATTCAAATGCATGATAAGTTGTTCTTCTCATTAGCTATTGAGTTATCCCATTGTTCCAAGCATACCAAATTTACCATATTCTTGAGTTACCAAGCATCTTTGGCCTACAACCCCAAAGATTTTCTTGGAGTGATAACAAATTGGTGTCATTGTCGGGGAGAGGAGATTGAAGCTCATCTTCCCTAGGAGATGACATTAGATCTACTCCTTGATGATAGACAAGGATTAGACATTACATTGGTTGTAATCATCTATCTGGTGACTCCATGAAGGAAGATTTCAGTGGTGACTCCATTGTTCAGAAATCTGTTGGTGACTCCACTGGTATGACATGAACCAGATCTTTGCTAAGAGGTATGCATTCTGTGATTTTTCAAAAATTGTTGGTTTCCCTAATCCAGTGCCTAGTAGAGATGAATGGGAAAACAGTCTTCCCAGATTTTGAGGAGAAGAGTGGGAAGTGTCAGCTAAACATTTGCTGGACTTTCATGATTACATGCATCGGTTGCAAGTTGTGCATGAGGATGTTCAGATCCGGATATTCTATTTTTCATTAGAAGGGATTGCTCGTGATTGGTACCGATCTCTGCCTATTACTAGTATCATCTCTTTAGCTGATTTTCATGCTGCCTTCGATGTGTTTTGTAAAGGCATATTTTCAGATGACTTTCTATTTCCTGAATGTTGTCATGAGTTTAATTTGTTGAATAAAAATCCAAATATTCAAGAATACTTTCTGTAGCAGAAGACATCTCTAATCATGATCAAGAGTTTGTTGATCCACATTTTGACAACCATGATGATGTTTTTGACCTTGTATTGAATGCGTCTATTAAAGACGATTGTCACTAAGATCAAGAGGTATTGAATGATTGTAATAACATGGAAACATCTGACATTATATCAAATGTATCTACTACTTTAGATATTCATGAAAATCAACATATCTCTTTTGAAGTTCTTGAGGTCAAAGAGAAAATATATACATCAGTAGGAATAATTGACAGATCAATAAGTAATAGTTTCAGATCTGCAGTAAATGATGAGGACAACCTATAGTTTCAAGATTTGCAGTGACTGGAAGTTTGCAGCAAATATGAAGAGGAAGATGATGAGCATAAAATTTTAGATCAGCAGTTGGCCATGCATATTTCTCCGACAAAGGTTGAGCAGTCCACATTCATCATTGAGATTAGGGAGGGCAGCCAGCAGTAGCATTTTCGTTTACAGTCAGAACATAAGCTTGAAGAGGTATTCCTTTACTATTTTTTTGATCCTATTGCCAATTTTCTGGAATCATTGAGCAATATAAAGATCAATATATTCTTGTCAGATGAAGGTTGTTTCTGTCATTTTTTCTGAACACATCTCTGTTAGCTACACATTCTTTTATTTTTGGGAACAAGATTAAGAATTTTGTCAGCAAATAAATTTCTTACATGGCTTCATTGGAAGAATGAGTTTACTGGATTAAGAAGTAGTGCAAAGTGTTAATGTAGGAATAGGCAGAAGAATAAGCTCACCATATGAGCAGCTAGATATTTTTCAGTTGTTGAGTTCATGAATAAGCAAGGCAGGCTACAAGCAAGATACAGACAGGTTGCATGTTTGCAGAGGAACGGTTGCACAAACCAGATGACTCCATAGCCCAACATATAAGGCGACTGGAACTACTAGGTTCTTGGAAACCTCGTAGGGAGGTCTCCATCCCAGTTGGAGCCAATTGTTAGCAATAAAAAATGCACTGGTATTTTGATGAGTATTTCTATCACTCTTCACTTTATTTATCGTTTTCTTCAGACTCTTGGCCAGTATCTTAACCTCCATATTTTTCATCAAGCTCCTGCTTTATTACTTTGCCCAGAAATCCTTTGGTTTTCTRCCTTTGGACCTTCAATACAAGATTACAAATAAAATGTTATTCATTTTTCCCTAGTCTATGCTATGGAGATTACAAATATAAAAAATATATTATTGTTTTTTATATCTTATAWCTCATATTATAGGCAAAGAAATATGAATGTTCGAGTATCCTAAGGTTTCTAAACTCAAGTTATTATACATATGTTTAAAGTCTCTAGGGGTTATGGCTGTTATGGTTTTTAGCTTTAAACAAAATATTGAAGGCCCATTCCACCAATGCAAGCCAAGTCCATTGAGCACCAAGACCTCCTGCAAACTATTAGCATCATATTACAGTTGTATGAATGTTGTGAAGAAAATACAGAATTAAACATAATGCTCCCATGTGTATCTTTAATCCTAGGTGTTACGAAAGAGCCATAATTTATGCATATATGTTATGGTATCAAAGATATTGCGCAGAAGGCTGATTTTGTTTATGATGAGGATAGATGGGTGTTTGAAACATTTGATAGATTGAAGGAATTGGGCCACATGGAAGAAGGGCCACAAGAAGAAATGAACCATGCATTAGAGCTTCCATATGGCAAGATTAAAGTTTGTTGTGCGGGTGCTTTAAAGAGAAAATTAACTCCTTCTTCAGTTTGCAAATGTGGAGATGTTAAGTTGCAAGGTCTAAGGAGCCGATGTTACCTGTCATTACACATCCTGTGCCAAGTATTGATAGCAAGTAGCAAAATGCAAATAACCTCCACGTATTGCAGATGTTGAATTTTTATTAAAAGACTTGCAGACCACCAAGTAAACCCCCTGTCAATTCACATTGGCGCGTGATGGTCAGAAAAATATCTCATCGACAGATCATTATTTTATTGAGCAGGTGATTAATCTTGCAGGAAAATCTTAGATAGATAAAAAGTAACCAATTGTGGAGACCTTTTCTGTTTCTTAACACATTGGATGTGGCCACTTTTCATGGAGCATTGGGTTTCTTGGTAGACATATTGCTAGCATCTTAGTTCATGTCCCTTAATGGATTCAGTAACAGGGCTTCCTGTATTACATGGTAGGCCTGAATCTTCATTTCTCTTGTATAATCTCTGTGCAAGGAGATCCAGGATGCCATTCATAAACTCCCTAGAGCTGTGTTCATGGCTTTTTGGCACAATGGGTGAAGTTCTTCATGTTGTTGTAGTTGTATCGGCTCTTGCAAAGGAGCAAAAACATTATCATTTTACATTTATTACACATGTCGCTCATTACTAGAAGTAGAGGGGTGAATTATTTGGGTTTGTGCAAACCACATGACAACATTTTGGGCACCTGATACACAGAGATCTGAGTCAAATATCCATTTTCCAGATTAGTGTAAAGCTTTTCATCAGAATAATATTCATTGTGTACCTATCTATTTAATAGTTATTCATTTCGGTCTTGGGTTTTCGAGGATATTCAATAATTCGTTTGGTTCTTTGTGGAGATGATTTACAAAGTAGATGATGATCATGACCTTTTTCTTAAGGTAGTTTCGATTGGGAATTCTGGTATGGGTAAGTCCAGTCTGCTCTCCAGAATCACCAGAAATAAATCCAGTTTGGAAACCAAATCTACCATTGTTGCGGAGTTTGCAATGAGGAGCATCACTTTTTTCCTTTTCTTATTTTGACAACAATGGAAGCATGCAAATTACTCTAGATGAGCTTCATCGAATCTGCCAGGAATTTGGTATTGTTGAGCTTGAGGAAATGATCAAACAAGATTGATCAAGATAATGATAAGAATACCCATATGACCTAGCAAGAAGATCCTTCTTGCGCTGATATCAAATTCTGGTCATAGATATCAACAATTATGTATTTGGATTTCCTTTTCATTGTAGGTCACATGAGGTTTAAACATCAAATGTCAACAACATTTTATTATGCAGCTGCTGAAGAATCTAACACTCTATGCAGGATCATTGCTACTCTACATAATTTTTTCTCAAAGATAAAACAGATCTTTCATCGGTGCAAAAGGAAGAATTATAAACAGTTAGCTGATGAAAAGTAGAGCTTTCACCAACTAACTAGCAAATCTTAAGGCAAAATAGCTGGTGAAACCTGAGATGGCCAGAGAAAGAGTAATTTTTCCCAGATTGAAGTTTTACTAATATGAATCTCTTGAAAACTCTTTTAATGGATAGATGTTGAATTATAGAGTCAGATCTAAGATCCACTTTTGATGTAAAAGGGTTAGAAAAGGTATTCAAGTTGGTTTTGATACCTTTTTTGGAGGCAACAAATCAAGGTTTTTTCCAAAATTAGAAAATTTGAATTTCATCTATCTGAAGAGTCATAAAATAGCCTTGGAAGGCTTATTTTCACTTCACAAAGATTCTACATCATCTGAAGACCATGAAATGTGGAATTGACCTCATTTTGAGGATCATTCCTTATCTTTTGTAAATCAATTTTGACCTTGTATCTTTAGCATATCTGATCCATTCTTTTAGGATCTGAAAACTATATTGTAGAACTATAAATCTCAAGACATAATAGGATTCATAGAGGGGGGCTCAATCCTGGATACATTTTGTTCTACTAAGACTCTTATCTTGATAATAGAATCACAGTCTTCTTTTGCTGTCAATGTCAGATTTATTCATGTACTTCATTATTCTATACTTTATTTTAGTTTAGCTCAGCTTCTAAGAATTGTTATCTTCTTATTAAGCTCATGAACTTGAATTAAAGGAATTCTTAATATCTTGTATAACCCTACACACTGTTGTACTTGGTTATCTAGACTAGTGTTCTTCATATCCTATTTCAATTACTCTGTCTGATCATTGATTTCTAAAAGCACTGTCTTATTCAAATGCATGATAAGTTGTTCTTCTCATTAGCTATTGAGTTATCCCATTGTTCCAAGCATACCAAATTTACCATATTCTTGAGTTACGAACCATCTTTGGACGACAACCCCAAAGAGTTTCTTGGAGTGATAACATAATCCATATTTTCTACTGCAATGAAGGTCTCATCATAGTCAATACCATGAACCTGTTGAAAGCCTTTGGTGACAAGCCTGGATTTGTATCTGCTAATCTGTCCATCCACTATGTTATTGGTCTTATAGACCCATTTGCATCTGACAAGTTTCCTCCCAAAAGGAAGGGGAACTAGATCCCAAGTCTAGTTCTTGAGGAGGGAGTTGTACTCCTCATGCATGGAAGATTCCCAAAAGGGATTTCCAAGAGCCTCACCATAAGACTATGGATTTGAAGACTGGACCAAGAAAATATGCCTGGAGGGAAATGGTTCAGTGGTAGTGAGTGCAATAAGAGGCTCCTCAAAATCTATTGAGTCCTCCTAGTGTCGGCTGGATCACCAACAAGATCCCCTGCATCATGAAGATTAGTTTGTGCCCACTTGGGCCTCTGCTCTGTCTCTGCAAATGCATATGGATGCTATGATTCTGCATCTGATTGTACTAACTCTGAATCTAAATCATCTGAGTCCTCTGAATTTGAACTCTCTTCTGAAGATTCGACATGTGCATACTCATCATCTGGAATAGGTGGAAGAATGAAGTTGTTTGCATGCAGCTATTGAGGTACATGAAAGACACTTTCCTCAAATTGGACACTTCGCTCATTGTTGAGATGGTCCAAGGAAAGATCAATAAGTCTATATCCCTTCACATCATTAGGGTTTCCAAAAAAAATGCACTCATTGCTCTGTGGATCAAGTTCCTTCCTCTTTTCAAAGGGAATACGGGCCCATGCACGTGAACCAAAAATGCAAAAATGGGTCACTTTCGATTTGAGGCTGCTCCAAGCCTCATAGGGGGTCTTATCCTTGACATACCTATGGGGACATTTGTTTTGGATCTATGTTTCACAATTAAATTCTTCATGCCATACTCTTTGTGGTAGAGACTTTGCTTGTAGCATGCAAGATGCCATCTCCTTTAGAGATCTATTTTTCCGCTCGGAAACTCTATTTTGCTGTGGAGTATAGGGAACTGTGTGCTGCAACTGGATCCCTGCCTCATGGAAAAAATCATGGATCTCATGATTTAAATACTCTAATCTGTTATCAGTTCAGAGTACCTTGATATTATTTCTGGACAGTGTCTCAACCAGGGCTTTGAAATCTTTGAGGTGTTGAAAGACCTCAAATTTTTGCCTGAGAAAGTAGATCCATGTAAAACGTGAGAAATCATAAAAAAAAATGACAACAAACCTTACTTTGTTGATCGATATTGCAGAAAAGAACCCATAAGGTCACTGTAGATCAGATCTAATGGTGTAGGGGCTCTTTAAGACTTTCCCTTGTCGAATTTATCTTGAGGGTGTTTCCCGAGAACACATCCCTCACACACTCCCTTGGAGAAATGGATGTCTGGTAGACCATCAACCAATATTTTCTTTCTAACATGTTGCATGTATCTGAAATTCAAATTTCCATACCTTTCTTTCCATATCCTGCTACTTTCATCAACATGAGTAAGTAATAAATCAAAATGAGGTTCAATGAAATCAAAAAATGTATACAATCTAGACAGATGATTTACCTCACTGGTAGCAACCCTAGAGTTGGTTTGCATGTTGTATATGTCCATGGAATTTGGTGTGAATATGAATTTCTTTCCAATTCCATAATTCTTCATTTGATGCATGGAGAGAAGGTTGACAGAAATTTTGGGAACATGCAACACGTTCTTGAAGCTTCTGTTGGTGAGTTCAATCCTTCCTTTGCCGATGACTTCGACAGAAGAGTTGTCCCCCATCAGAATAGGAGGAACTTTGCATGCATACAAAGAAGATTATACTACTTTTTAGGTAGCCATGTGATGTGATGCTCATGAATCTACGATCCAAGCATCAAGAGAGGAGTTGATGGCAATCAAGGCATGGCTAGAATTTCCTTTCTTGGAATTCATATCTTTTAGATTATTCTTATTGGCACCCTCAAGGATGCGATCTACAATGTTTTTTTCCTGAAGTATTTGAGACATCATATATATTTGTTTTTGCATGCATGTGGATTCCGAATGAAATAATTTGTGACAGTATGTGCATTTCTCCCCTTTTCTTCCCTTTTCCCCTTTGGATCCGGAGGCATCAGTGAAGGGTTTTTTGTATTCTTCCTTCTTCGTATGTGCATGAGATTTCCATTTATATTTATCTTTATATTTATGATATTTGTGGCTTCCATATTTCACAGTAAGTGCATGCACCTTTGGGCCTTTGATGTTTCCCATGTTGATGAGCTTGGTTTTCTCTTGTGTCAGGGCTTCGATAAAATCCTTGAGAGAAGGCATCTACTAGGTGGATCTTAAGGAAAATATGACAAAATTGAATGTGGATACAAATACAGAGAATTCAGGACCAATCTTGGAAAGAATGGTGAGAACCATTTTTTTTTCCTCCTTCAATTTATCAACCCTGCAAGCTTTGAGTTGTGACAATAAATCCTTGAATTTTGTAAAGAAATATTGGATGTTGTCGAAGATCCAATGTGAGTAGCTCCACCTCCAGCATGTGTCCCCTCATATCATATTTTTTTCCAAAAATCCCTTCCAAGGTGGTCCAGTCCTCATTGGGAGTCTTACAGGAAGATATGTGAAAAAGGAGATTGAGAGAAAGAACACTGCAAATTGTTCTGACTGCCTCATCCATACGATTTAAGTGATTGGATTTTTCTATGGATTATGCCAGTTTTGTATCTGTATTCAAGGTTAACCTATACAAACCTCTGGTTCGAAGATATATGGATATTTTCTCCTTCCATGCAAAATATTTGTAAGGTGTAAGAATGAATTCTTTTTGGAAATCCATCTTTCCATTGTCTTCAATCTTTTGTACCTACAAAATATTTTGGTGTAACTTTTGCCTAGCAGTCCATTGGCTCTGATACCATGTAAATGTGTTGAACCTGCAAAGAATAGATCTAGCTAAAAAATAATACACACATTTGCAGAGAGAATTGGAGAAAGAATGAAAGAATTCTCATTAACCATTGTGAATAATGAATAATTTACACATGGTATAACTCAATGAATATGCACTGGAGGAGAACCAATGTGCCATATTGGTGGTATAGAGTGATCTAGACACACACCAATAGTTACGAGAGTGAACTGCCACCTAGTCTATCTACTCTCTCATGTAGTTACCGGAGTGAACTTCCACCTAGTTGAGTTAACTAGTCAACTTGTCTTCAGTTAATTGAATGAACAGAGAGTAGTGAGGAGTTAACTCAGGGAATCAAGGGTAATGTGTCAGTCTAGTGATGATCCAAAGGAAAGGTTGAATTATCATGGTGATTATCCCAAGTAAAGGTTGAATTATCATGGTGATGATCCCAATGTTGCATGGTGATAAAACTAATGCAACATCTAAACTCAACTCAACTAGTCAAACTGAAGTGTCAATTGAAAGAGAACATTCTCGAGGTGGAATATTCTCCCCTAAAATATAGGAGACTGGATAATGACTAATTATGACTAATAAATAAGGAAAAAAATTAGGAAAAATAAATCCTAGGTGTGTGTGAAGTAACTCCAACAATGGCATCATTCAAGATGGTATTAAAGTAGTCTAGATTCACCAAATTTTAGGATAACTTGTCTTTCCCATTCATAGCTTGACTACCATCTACTATGATAATCAAAGTGCCATTCAATTTGGTGAAAATCATGTTTCTCACAGTAATATGAAGCATGTTTAGATCCATGCTCACTACTTGAGGTAGTTATTTCATGAACACATTGTTTCTCTTAAATATTTCCACATAGAAAATCAAGTTGTTGATATCTTCAGTAAACCTTTAGTTGAAGCGATATTTATCAACCTCCATAATTATCTTGGGCTTAAGGAAGATGCAGTTATGGGGGGGTGTTCTAGTGATGTAATTTCACCTCCTAAAACTCTATAGATGTGTGTTGGTTACTAATTAATAGGTCTACTCTATCATCTGAGTTATTGACCCAGGGTTCATGTCTTCTGGGTTTCCAACAAAATCCTTTAAAACTATTGGCCCTCCTAGTAAACCAGAAGGCAACGCAACATGCATAATGCACCATGTAGTCACACCTGAGATAACTTTAATGGGTGGCTATAAGACACATGTGCTTATAGCCTAGGATTGATCGCAATATATGGGATCTGTATTCTATACCATTTATTATAACTTGTGATTGCAACCTACTATTATTCGTGACTTATTCCCTCAATATCGCAACCGTATTTAAACAAGAAATGTAACAACTCATTCATTCATTAAGAATAACAAATAACTACTGAAAATATGGTAACGATATGCATGCAATCATCCCATTACACATATGTTATCATGGTTCACCCCCTCACAGGCTACGTCCACAAAGATTTGTCTCTTGGCTCTTTTATTATGGTAGTTTTACATATCTAGCGTTGTGTGCTTACAATTCTCCTCAGATGGGTAATATGTATATGAGGTGAAATAGATTATACCAGGCTCATCGGCCTACGATCCTCGAAACTCCCTTCTACCTAAACAACTTACAAAATAGTACATAACCACATTACAATTCACATTGACTCGTGCATATCTATGATGTAAAAATAATCAGAACAATGCAAAAATCCATCTTATGATACCTACGTATTGGAACCCTCTATAATACCTCAGTATCATTATTTATACATCTTTGTCTCTTCATCCATTACAATACACTACCAAAACCCTAACCCTAGTGACGTTAGGTCTTCCTCTCATGTGCACACGTTGCTCCTCCTTCCAGCTATCACTCTCCTTGTGCATGCTTTCTTGCATGCATGCATGTTGTGTTTCCTTCCAACTGTTACTTCCATTTCTGCATGCTTTCTTTCCCCACGATCATCCTTATTTCTACTTTGGCCTACTTCCAACAATGTGTGTTGATGGGGGTTGTTGGGACATCAAGCATTGGTGTCTCATCACACATCTCCTAGTTTCATTCAGTCAAGATTTTGAGCCTTATTTGGATATAGTCAGTCGGGTGATCGACCAACACACTATACCATTCGATTAGGTATTCGATGTGTCTGTTGGTTAGACAATCGACGAGATGACAAATATAGTTGGGCAGTGGATTGACAAGCCCAAAAATTGACTATGAATTGGATAGATAGTCATTCAGATCGAGTATTGTAGATCCAACTTGACAAAGAGTATTTTTTGGAGTCAACTCTAACCATCAACAGTTATATGTGGAAACGTTCCTCTAGATTCTATGGGAGTTGGTTATATATTGAGACTATAAAAGAGGACCCTTTGGGTCATTATCAATACGATGAATGTGAAGTGATATTGCACAACAGATCATGGAGATCAAGATGTGAAATATGCATTGTGATGTTTTGATCATAGTACGTTGGTCTTAAGTGTTGTAATGGTGCCTTTAGACACCGCCTTCTTTCTTCAAAATATTTCCCCTTCTTTGGTTATCCAAAGTACTGTGTTCTGTGTTTCATGTCTTGTTCCACCTTATTCCCCAACATATATGAATGGTCAAGATGAAATAATAAAACAATATTCTTCAAGATTCATCCCAAAAAATATTCCTACTTTGATTGTTTCTCTATGGTTTTTATTTATATGAAAACTTCAAGATACATTCAAACTAGTTCCAAATGTGAGTGAACCTTATTGTAAATGTAGATCCCCATGTATCATGAAGAGATTTGGAACTAACAAAGGACACATCATAAATGGTAATGGAGCTTAATATCTATCTACCACCAACCTAGGATTCCTTGTTCTAGGATTTTCTACCTTAATTGCATCGAAGAGGATGATATTTTTCATATTATCATACTTGCATGGGTATCGAAGGAAATCCCACACAATTTGCATGTGTTAGTGAAGGAAAGTTGTGCAAGTGAATAAAATCTCGCTTTACTAAGGTTTTTTCATATTCCTTTGGGGTGCTACATAATTGACATGAAGTAGCCTTTGTTATGTTGTAGATGAAAATATTTCCTAGTAATCACTTGAATCTCTTTGTGGTATAAATTTAGGTGATAACAATATTGATGATTAACAATCCATACAAGCTCAATTGTTTTTGGTCTTAATCCTTGATAGCTAGTTGTTGCATAATTTTATTTCCTTTGATTTTGTGTTGTTGTTGTGACTTCTCTAATTTTGGTGTAGTTGTTGGTATCTAATAATATCTTGTCAAATAATGGTTTTGAGATTCTCTATTACATGAATATTGTTGGTTATTCCATCTTCTTCATTGGTAATGTCGATATAGATCTTGTATTTCTTGAAACATTTCTTGGTAATCAATGTATTGATATGGTTTCACATGTGATGGTTTTCCTTCATCATTCACACCCATTTTGTTTTTCTTTTTTTCTAAGAAAATGGCATACTCTATCCTTTTTGCTTGGTCTTTGATTACTCTAGACTTGGAGATAATACCATAATATTTCACATGTACATCCTCTAGATGGACTTCAATTTCTTCAATTATATTATAGTAACCTTATTGAATCTTGTCTTCTTTCTCCTTTTGAAGATGCAATGTGATCCCATCTATTAAATTCTTACATCCTTCTTCAATTCTAGATTGCATTTCTAATTTTACCTCATTAGTATTTAGGGATTCTTCAACCTTCTTGAAAATTTCCTCTTCAAGTTTTTTGATAGTATCCTATTCAATTTTGTGGTAATATATTCATCCCTATTCTCTGATTCATACTCCCATAAATTCCTTTTTACCTTATTGACATCATTAATAATTTTTTGATTGTGCTTACATGAACTTTTGATTTCTTCATCTTTCCTTTGCAATTCTTCCCTTGACTCATCCTTTTCAGACTTTTCTTTGCTAATTTTATCTTTCTTTAAGTTCTTAACCTTCTTAATGAGTGATTCATTAATGAGTTTAATATTATACAATAAATCACCCTTTCTCTTAAGCTCTTCTTTTAATTCATCACCATCTTTTTGTAATTTGGAAATTTCTTCTTTAGCTTCATTGAATTCATCTTCAATTGTATGCATCACTTCTATTTTTGAGTCCTTGATCCATTTTTTTGAGACATTTTTTTTTTTAAATGCTTCTCATGTTGTGTTTAGCCTTGTATCTTTATCAATACTCAAGTGGGGGTCATAACATAGACCAGAATTCAGAATGACCTACCTGTTATATGAGCCCCATTTGAAAAACACTAGTTTCGAAGCTCATTTAACATAACTAAAGTGTGTGACACATGGAAAACATATGAAAACTAGAAGACAAATGTAGATAATTAAAATTTTGTTGACTAAACATGGAAGTGAAGAGTTGTGGGAGATGAATCAATTCAACTCCCCTCCTTTAATTTTTAATAAATTCTATGTTTAATGAAGAGAGAAGGGATATTTTCATGGAAATTATAGTTTCATTCATATGTTAATAAATAATCCTTTTTTGAGTTGAGATTCTTGTATTATTATGACTAATTTAATTATTCATAGTTTTTTTTAAACTTGTAAGTATGCATGTTGCATGGATAGACTATTCTCATGCGTGTAAAAATATGTGATTACTTATTTTATGTAGTGATAAAAAATTGAAATGTATTTGTTGGAATACTAAGAGGGGGGAGGTGAATCAGTATGAACACTTTTTACCACTTTCTATCACAATATATGATATTTAAATTTATCAACAATATCTAATTTATGATTTCATTCAATATATCATGAGCATATAACCATAAGCAATACAATTCAACAATATCACATTAGATACACAATACACCATAATTTACATGGAAACCCAAATGGAAGAAAACCACAAAATTCTTTCTTATATATATATATATATATATATATATATATCAAGAATACATTCATAGGAAACACCAACTTCCAAATTCTCCAGCACCAACTAGAAGAGGCACCAAGCCCCTGATTTACAAGCACCAACCTGAAGGAAACACCAACTCCCTGAGTTGTTCGGCACCAACCAAAAGGAGGCTATGGACCTCTAATTTACAGGCACCAACCTAAAGGAAGAACCAACTCCCTGAGTTCTATGGAACCAAACAAAAGGAGAATATGACCCCTTGATTTACATGCACCAACTTGAAGGAATATCCATCTCTCCGAGTTCTCCAGAACCAAATGGAAGGAGGCTATAACCCCTTCTCCTTGCCCTGTCTTACTGCCCTGAAATATAAATATAGACTCATTGTCACTACCATTGATCAACCTGTAACTGCCACTGTCACTAATCAACCAACCTGTCACTTTCATTGTTGCATCAACTTGCAAAAACTACTGTCACTAATCAACCAACATGTCACTGTCATTGTCACATCAATATATAACAACCATTGTTACATCAACCTATCATTGTCACTTTCAGATCAACTTGTGACTACCACTATCACATAAACATGTCATTGATGATCAACCAATAATCCAACTTGTCATTGTCCCTATCACTATCACTATCATTGTTACTATCATTGTCTCTATCACCGATCAACCGACTATAACCAAATCCACTCACATGCATACCAAAACCATCACCATACCATGTACATCAACCAAGTACGAAAACATGTGCCATACCATGTACATTAAACTATACCATATCATGCATCAACCATGTAACAAACCTATACCATATCATGTATCAACCATGTACCGAAACTTGTGCCATACCATGTCCATCAACCATGTACCATCTCATGCATCATCCATGTAGCATAACAAGTATATCGTAAGATATCATCAATGAAGTGCCTCAAGCATAACCAACATAGACACAATACCAAGATACCAATATAGCCAGGATGTGTTACTAATCAATGTACCATAAAATCACTAAGGTGTACCTTGACATGTACCAAAATCACCAAGACATACATTTAACACATGTACCAATAATATTCCTCAGACCATGCACCAAAGATGCACCTCTAACAATGTATCATATCATCACCAAGGTGTACCATGCACAATCACTACCATGACATGCCTCAAGAATGTACCATAAAAATATAAGCATAAGAATTGAAACTAACACATAAGCATACCTATGATCCTATATATAACCTTATACACAAGATTGTATACAAGTATCTCTTCCTTAACTTCAGCAATAAGAGAATAACATGTTCATCAAACTTTACTTCAGTCTCACTGGACTAGTTTTGGATTAGTCATAAACCCTTGTTGGATTATTGAGAGGGGGGGTGAATCAGTAATAACGTAATTATAATCCTTTTTCTTCAAATGTTATATCAATGTAGAATTATTATCCAATAATGAGCAGTAATAAATAAACAATCACACACATGCACAATACACCAGTGT
>ML808027.1:165332-177118 GCA_009831015.1 Picea engelmannii
AGCGTCTTCCCATGAGGGCTTTCACCATAAGGGGACCACTTTGGAGTTCATCCATATTTACTTCTTATCAACCATGACAAAACAATAATGAGTCATATTTACATCAAACACTATTGGGTCCATTACCCAAACCTTTGTGTTATAGGTCTTTCTTCAAGGGTTGACATCAATGACAACCAACCTTAATCAACAACCCTAAATTTCAACAAGCATAAATATGTACCTTTAATGATCCAAAATGGATTCAAAGAAGGTTAAGACAACTCAGAATGCACAAAAGAAAATCAGAACACTCAGAATGGCTCCAGTAGACAACAAAAGGAAAAAAAAATCAAATTTCCTAAAACTCATTGAAAATGGCATAATCCTGAAGAGTGCATCACAAGCTTTCTAACGACACAAACGGCTCGTCAAACGGAGTTACAGATCAAAAGTTATAAGCAGTCAAAATTCAGTCAAACTTGGTCAAACGGGAAAAATCCAAAGTGACACGTGGCACCATTGAAAGGGTGACATGTGGCACAGATGAGTTGGCAAGATGATGTGGCATGGTAGACACATGGGCATGTTCGGTGATGACATGTGTCAACTTCATTAGTGAATCATATTGTGACAAGTGGCAGTTTTATGTGGACTAGTTATATGGTGCCACGTGGCCCAGTCATGGGTTGCCACGTGGCACCCCTCTAATGGTTGGAATGTGAAAACTATTATTCGACTCGACAAGATTTGATCTTGTGACCTCTAATAGCCCAAAGGCCCCACACTCACGTGCTAACCACGATACCACACATTGATTCTTATTTGTAAAATGATTTTAATATTATTTAAAGTTTGAATACTATACAAGGTGCTAAAGGAAGGGGCTAGGCCTTCGACCCAACCCCTGTTCACATGCACCAGTGCCACATGACCTTACTCTTCCATCCACTTAGGGGCCTGTTGGCAACAATAATGTAGTTTCTATTGTTTATAAGCTGCCTACACAGGGTCTCTAAATTTTCATTTTTCGTCGTGAGCAACGACACTTATCACTTGTCGCTTTTTACTTACCTTCCTTTCGATTTTTGTTTTCATGACTGTAAGCATGAAAAATCACAGCTGGAATTGACACTTTGTTTTGATTTCTGGAAAACTATTCATATGGTCTATTATCGAATTCTCTCATTTTGCTATGAACATGATTGTTTTCCTAGTTTATAACTCTTTGGTCCTAAACATGCCTTGGTTATGTAAGTGAAAGACCTCCACTCATTTATATTCGATTAATATCATTGGGGTTTTTTATTCATAAAAATTGTTAATTATCCAACGTTTATTTGATACATTTGCCTTGTGATCAAGTCATGAATGTGCGTTCTATGGTTTTCAAGTACTTACATCCTTATACGTATGCCAAGGTGTCATATGAAGTACAACGTGATATTACTGCTCTGTATGGCCTCAGGCTTCACGATCTCATTCCCACACATGGTGATATTACTGCTCTGTAATAGTGAGTTGGGACAGGTTGACAAGCCTATTATCACAGAAACCCTTGTGAAACCTACCACCTCTCGTCCACCACTCCTGCCCTATGATCATGTCTCTAACTTGGAACCCTCAACCTACCCTGATGCTACTTGACCAGACACTCAACCGTATTCGCACCCAAAGAGTTGCACGAAAATTATTAAAAAACCCACAGGGAAGAAACTAAAGGGTAGCGTCGATGTTAATTATAATAATAAAAGGGCCGCTCGTTGGATTTCACGATGTGCTTGAAACAAACCCAAACCCTGTGCAGACACAAAAAACACAATTGAGATAAGTGAAGACTCCAATTCGGAAATTGAAAGGTTCTTGGCCAAAGAGTATCCATTGTCATATGGACTTTGCCCTGACAAACCCTACGATTATGTTAGTAACATGCCTCTGTGTCTAAAGGATAATCCTCTTTTTCCTGGCATCCAACTCCGTGACAAACCTACATGTCAATTGGACGATTCTCCAACTATTAATGCTATCAGTGCCAATGCACAGTCCCTACAGCCACAGTGTAATGAATGTCAATCCTGGATCGACCGATATTATACGGATGTACCTTTACTACAGTCCTGGCTTAAATCTTTGGAAGACCAGGTGGATTCGTTAACACACGAGAATAGTAGAATCCAATCCATAGCTCAAGCCAAAGACAAACGCCAAAAAAATATAGGATCTGTCATTTTTAAGAATGTGGAAGCAGCGACAGCAATAGTAAACTCCAAGATTACTTGATTTGTTTTAATCTCATGATTTGAGGTATGATCTTTTTCAAAGTTTAGTATGATTTTGTCACTCTGAATTTAGCATACTCGATTTGTTTGAATAGATTACTCTTCAATTTGTTTTGTTTGTTGAATAAAATATGATTCTAGTTATAATTATAACTAGCTACAGAATTGTAAGATTCTATAGCTAGTTAGAAAAATTCAAATTGCTTGATTTCACAATTGAAAATACATCTAAAATCTTCTTATTTTTATTTGTTTTCAGGAACTCATGATTTTCAAAGAGTTATGAAGCACTATTGGGATCTCCCAGCCATACCATCTTTATCTTTTTAGTAAATAGATTAGGTTGTTAGCTTTTTGATATCAAGTAAAATCTGGGAGGTTGCATCCCCCACATTTTTGAACAGATTTGATGTTATCAATAGGAAACATTTTTTTCCCGGAACCTATATAAGAATGTTATTTTGTAAACTTCAAAGCATCTCTGCCTAGGGAAAGACTATGGATTTTTCATTTACAGACTTGAATGAAATATAATACTGGTCACAGCTTTAGCTTTTCCATATTGTGGTTTTATTCAAGTTATGATTGTTTCAATTTGCAGTTAGATTGTGATTGCTTTTGCTGTCGTGGTTTACTACATATTGATATGATAAAAAATTATATGTTATCCATATTTTATGTTCCATATTTAACACACAGTAATCATTTTGTTTAAACTTGGGATTAAGAGATTTATCTTCATCATTTATTGAACATTCATGCACAAGTTTTCACAGCAGGATTTATCTTAATGTGGTTGCTTGTGAAATTATGAGATTGTTGTGATCGTATATCTTATATGTTATATCATTTTAATTCCATTATTGTTGTTTCACATTTATGAGAAGCAATTGTAGGTTCTGATGCGGGTTTACCTCATCAGATAGGGATATTGGATGCTACACACTAAACAAATATTGGATGCAATAACATGTCAGTTTGCTAGTTTAATTTCATTAGTTTAATGGATACAAAAAATTCCTGTAGTTAAAACATCTTCTACTATCCGTGATTTCAGTTTTCAATTAGACAGTTTTATATTCTATTTCTCTGTTATGAACATTATAAGAAAATAAATCAAAAAGATTAAATAGCATTACTGTTGTTTCAAAAATCAATCGATATTCGATTTTCGCGGATTTAGATTAAAAATTGTATTGTGTACATATATATATATATTAGAAATAGAATCATTTGTATATATTGTATATATAATAACTAGAGTTATTTTATAAATATTAGTTAGTTAAACTATAAATTCATATTAGATCTAGATATAGTTTTCGGTGATTGTTATTCATCTAGTTATTACACTTTCTTTAGTTTTGTTTTTTGCTTTCTTTAGGACTTAGATCAGCCAACGGAGCCGCGAAACCCCGTCGGAGTGGATTAATCCAAATGGATTGGGTTAATTAGACAACCCCGGACTGGATTCACTCCTCTAGTTGACGAGTACTCAATTTTGCTCGTCAACAAATGGCGCTAGAAGGAGGGCTTGAAAGCTATTAATGGCACGAGGAGGTCGTAAGAATCCTCCACCACCTAACCACTCACCTATAGTGACTAGAAGTCGTTCAGATGACAAGATTGTCCCTCAAATAGAAACCACATCAAATGACGATCTATGAGTCACAGTTGAACCAGTGACTCCAAATCCTATGGGTGGTGACATACAAGAGATTGTTTGGCAATATCTCATAAGAACGCACAGTGCCTTAGCCCGTATAAGACAACCAAACCAACCTTTGAGTCAACCATTAGGATTCTCTGATATCAGAGAACAACTTGGAGGTACTGACCTTACCTTAAACCCTACAGATCCAATCCTCACTTCTGCAGCAGGAGGATCTGGTATACCACCATCACCACCTCCTTCATCTCCTTCTTCTTCTGGAGAAGAATCCTCTGATGAAGGCAGTTCCTCCTCTCAACCTTCGACACCACCCACACCTATGGCCAACTTGAATAATCCTGCCAGACCCTGGCTTGACCAAGATACAATGGCCATACCTGGGCCTCTGCATCTTTTACCAAAGCACCCGGAGAAATGGCTCCCTAAATTTGACCCGAACTCCAAACAGATCGCTGAAGATCACATCAAAAATTTTATGTTAGCCATTAGACTCTGTAGTGTTGAGCACGAAGTCTTAGTCTATAGATTGTTTCCCTACACCTTTGAGGGCAATGCCTCTACCTGTTATTTTTCCCAACAACCCCACACCATCGTGTCATGGGAGAAATTTGAATCCTGTTTCCTTGAGAAGTTCGGAGATGACAAGTCTCTTGAAGTTCTAGTCATGGAGCTTTATAGTTTAAGAATGAACCCCAAAGAAAAGATCAAATACTTTAATCAAAGGTTCTTGACACTAAAGAACCGAATCCCTACGGATTTGATGCCTGCCAAGAATCTTATTATCGCATATTATACAAAAGCATTACATTAAAACATAGCCATTTGGGTAAAGAAATCTAAGAAAGACACATTGTTAGAAGCCTTCGAAGAGGCCAGTCAGATCGAGAAAGACATCCTCAGTTTAAAATACACTACTAGCAACAAGACAGATACTAGTTCATCTTCCAAAAAGAAAATTGAAATCCTCCCTAGACCTTCCCAAAACAAAGCTCAACCTGAGAGTTTGGATTTAGAAAACTTACAGAAAGTCGTTCAAAAACTGTCCAACCAAGTTATAGATTTGAAAAGGTTGGCTGAAGAAGCTTCTTCGAGCAAAGAGCCTTACAAACCCCCTTTTAGGAAGCCTTTCCCCACCAACTGACCTAATTCAAATACTGAAGGCCTAGATATAGAAAGCCTGCAATTTTTTATTCAAATGATTCTCAAAGAACACGATAACTTGATTCCTCCCGAGGTTCCTGAAGAAGTAATCGAACAAGAAATGGTAGAAGAAGATGAATCCTCTTCGAATATTTTCGGACATTTTTCGGATAGCATTTTTCAAGCTAATTTCGAAACAGTGCATCCTTACAATACTAGGAGAAAGACAACAAATAGACCTTCTTCTGAAATCACTACGACTTTGCCCCCAAAACAGTCTAAATTGATCGAGACTAAACAGAATTCAGTAAACCCAAGTTTAGATTATGATTTGGTTGAAGATCTAAAGAAGCTTAGGGATAACATTTCTATTTATGAATTATTAAAAATCTCTTTTCTTCTGCAAAAAATGCTACAAAATATTGCAAAGAACAACAAAAATAACAATTTGAATAGCAACAAAGGTGTTCCAAACAACCCCAAAACTCCTCAGAAGGCCTCCACCAAAACTACATTCGAGCCTCATGATAAAAGAGACCTTCCTGTAAATAATGTAACAAATGTAGATAAACCAGTTTTAGAGGCTACGAGTAAAAAGCAACAAATTTCCACTATTAGTACTCGCAGAAATGTCCCTCCATTTTTGTTAACTTTTGAAATTTTCAATAGGAATGTGCATAACTGCATGGTATATTCAGGTGCGTCATCTAACGTAATGCCTTGGTCTGTTTGTCAAAATATTAATGTTGAATTTCAACCATCCAGCTTGAAAATTATCTAGCTTGATCTAACTAGTGTTAAAGTGATAGGCAAATTAAGAAATGTGCTTATAAGATTGTCGTCTAACCCTAAAGTTCATCAAGTGATTGATATTATTGTTGTAGATATCCTAGAAGTTTATGGTCTTTTTTTAAGCAGAGACTGGTCAGAACAACTGCATGGCTATTTTGCGACAGATTGGTCTCACTTATGGCTACCTAAGAAAGGAAAGCCCAACAAAATCAAGGTAAATCGTGAACGTTATCTGAAGTTCATGGTGACTAATTTAACTGATCCCAATGAACCATTCACTCCTTCTACCGATTCGCCCGAAATGTAGGGAATGGATACTTTTTTTGGTAATTTCATGACCAAAACTTCCACTATCACTAACCCAGAACAACAATCTGAAATTTTGACATATACACAGCCAACAACTTCTTCTCAGTGGACACATGCAACCGACGAAAATCAAATATGGTCTCTGTATTTCGATGGGTCAAAATCCAAGGAAGGAGCTGGTGCAGGTTGCGTACTCATCAATCCAGCAGGTAACAAGACCCTGATTTCTTGCAGGTTAGAATTCGAATGTACAAACAACACAACAAAATATGAGGCACTCTTGCAAGGCCTCAGAAAAGCATTAGATATGAACATTCAAAATTTGACTGTCTTTGGTGATTCGGAAATCGTGGTTAGACAGGTAAAAAATTCTATCCATTGTTTATCCCCGCAGCTTAAAAGCTATCAAACTGAGGTATGGAATTTGATGAACAAGTTTTTTGCATTTAACACAAATTCTATTCCTAGATCGAATAATTCGGAAGTTGATTTGTTAGCTAACGTCGCTTCAAAACTTTTTCCAGCAGAAGGCTTATCTCTGAATGCATTCTCCATCGAACTGTTGTTCAGACTGTCCGTCCCAGACAACATCACGAATTGGAGAGTCTTCGATGATGATCAACAGATTATAAGTTTTCTACATATGGAAGAAACTTTCCAGGGTGCGGTGATTGATGAAGGAACCCATAACAAAAATCTTCATGACTTTACGGTAATACCAGATCCAAGATCTCTAGAATCTTCATCAGACATGGTAAACTCTATCCCAAAATATGTAGTTATATTAGAAAAATTTTATGATCTTCATGACAAGTTCAGAAAATCAGTGAACTATAAAATGAATAGTTCCTCTTTGACGCATAAAAAGGTAAATTTGGAACTAAAGACAATCCACAGTGCATTAATTTAGGGTTGGGGTGTTCCGAGCAAGAAAAAGTAGCGTTTATTAAGTTGTTTAAGGAATTCAAAGATGTTTTTGCTTGGATGTACGACGAAATGAAAACCTTTGATCCTAACATCATACAACACGTTATTCCTATGAAACCCCAAACCCAAACTTTTCAACAAAAGTTAAGGAAAATGCACCCAAAAATCGAACCAACGGTCAAGAAAGAATTAAATAAACTCCTGAATGCTAAGATAATTTTCCCAGTTAGGTACACACAATGGGTCTCTAATCTTGTCCCTGTCAGAAAGAAGAGTGGTGAAATCCGATTATGTGTCGATTTTCGAAATCTTAACCGAGCATTTGATAAAGACAACTACCCTGTCCCTCCCATGGAACAGATACTTCAAGAGGTATCTGGTTCTAAAATATTATCCTTGCTAGATGGTTTTTCAGGGTATAACCAAGTCCTGATGTCCCCTCCAGACCAACTCAAAACCACCTTTCGCACTCCATGGGGCACTTATGCTTATAGAAAGATGCCCTTTGGACTCATAAATGTCGGTGCCACTTTCCAGAGAGCGATGGACATCGCTTTATGAGGCTTAATTAATCAATCTGTCGTAGTTTACTTGGATGATGTCACTGTCTTCTCAAAAAATAAATAAGACCATCTAGCTCATTTAAGATCTGTTCTACAGCGATGTCGTAAGTACAAAATTTATTTGAACCCAAAAAAATCTATCTTCACAGTAGAACAAGGTAAACTCCTTGGATTCATTGTATCGAGCGAAGGGATGATTATCGAACCTGAAAGAACTCAATTCATTTCAAAATTGCCCCCTCCCTCATCAAAAAAATCCATGCAATCTTTCTTAGGTTAGATAAACTTTGTTAGGAGATTCATCCCCATCTTTTCAGAAATGGTGAGACCATTACAAAACCTAATAAAAAAGGACGTACAGTACCATTGGGGACCTTTAGAAAGCCAGACGTTTGATTCAATAAAAAGGGCCATAATAGATGCTCCTTCTCTAATGAGCCCCAACTTTTCCCAAGACTTCACCCTCTGCACGTTTTCCTCTGACCACTCATACGTTGTCATCCTAACTCAAAAGAACATTGAAAACAACAAAGTCCCAATTGCCTTTATGAGCTCAGCCTTCAAGGGGGCAGAACTTAATTACCCAACAGTAGATCAACAAGCCTATGTTGTTTTCAAAGTAGTAAATCACTTTCGATCTTATCTGTTGAAATCTAGGACGGAAATCATTGTCCCTTACCCGGCTGTCAAAAATCTATTAGTACAGAAAGAACTAGGCGAAAAAAGGGAAAACTGGGTCACATCCTTACAATAATATGACATAGAAATCACCCCAGCTCAAATTGTGAGAGGCCAAGGGTTATGAAAATTGGTCGCTGATTCAACTGCAGGACAACAAGAGGAAAATGATATGTTAAATCCAGGACAACACTATCAAAATCAAATATGTTGTGCACAAAACCCTGTCAGTCCTTGGTATGATGACATAAAATTTTGTCTTATACACGGATCAGCTCCCCGTCACCTTGATCTGACAAAAAGAAGAGAACTAAGATTAAAATCTGCTTCTTTTCAGCTGATTAATGGTATTTTGTTTCGTCAAAATTTTGATGGAGTACTAATGCGCTGTCTTAAGAAAGATGAAGCTGAAAAAGTCTTATTGGAATTACATGCAGGAGAAGATGGTGGGCATTTTGGTGGAGACACCACTGCCCATAAAGTATTAAGAGCAGGCTATTATTGGCCTACCCTTTTTAAAGATGCTCATGCTTTATGTCACAAGTGTGTGATTTTTCAAAAAGCATCCGGACAGATACAGAAACCAGCTTTCCCTTTGCAACCAATTTCGGTAGACTCCCATTTTCAACGATGGGGTCTAGATATTATAGGCCCAATCAATCCGCCTTCCTCGCAACAACATAAATATATCATAACAGCCACAGATTACTTCACCAGGTGGTCCGAGGCTGCCCCATTAAAATCTGTAAATACCAATCAGGTAATATCCTTCCCGAATTCAAATATTATTACCCGCTTCAGTATTCCTGAATGCCTAGTATTTGACAATGCCTCTTATTTTTCGTCTCTTGAGATGAGTGATTTCTCTCTAGCAAAAGGAATTAAATTAAAGTATTCTGCCAGCTATTACCCCCAAGGCAATGGTTTGGCAGAATCGACTAATACAAATATGATCAAAATTATCAAGAGAACGATCTCTGAAAACCATAAAAATTGGCATAACGCAATGTTAAATGCAATCTAGGCTGATAGGGTAACTCCTAAAACTGTTGTGGGTAACTCACCTTTCTTTATTGTCTACGGCAGGGAGGCGATTCTTCCACCACATGTCCTTCTTCCATCTCTGTGGTTATCGCAAAAAGTACAGGGAGAGGATTGTTCCCCTTTGGAGAGTCGAATTAATGCTTTGTTAAAATTAGAAGAAGTGAGGGCTCAAGCAAAATGGAAGTTGGATCAACATCAACTCATTGTTAAAAACTGGTTTGATTCCAATTCTGCCTTTGACAGAAATTTTGTGGTAGGTGACCTTGTCCTAAAATGGGACAAACCTCATGAGGGAAAAGGAGAGCATACAAAGTTTCAGAACTTGTGGATGGGACCATTTTTAATTGCTGAGAAATTGGGTCCCAGTTCTTTCCGATTACAGAATTTAGAGGGACAGCCAGACACCTTTCCGGTGAATGGCCAAGCTCTAAAAAAATACTTTGCCTAATGACACTCCCATGTACACTATGTAAATATTTTTGTTTTGATTGCTGTTTATTTTTCTTTACTAGTTTGTTTTGATTTTTCTTTATGTTTATCAGTCTTTCTTTTTGAAACACACATGCCTACATCATGGGCTAGCTCAGATGAAAAGAACAGAAAAAATTCCCCTCTAAAATGACTGTTGAAAGTTGTTTAAACATCAATTGTGATATTTTTCTGAGTTTGCAGCCATGTTAAAGATAACTTGTTCTTTGAAAAGCATTTCTTGATTTCAATCTGCAACTGAAGGTACCCATGATCATCCATAAAAATTCTTCTTACGTTGTCCCTGTTCCTTAAGAGAACAACTCAAAGATGTCTCCCTACTCTTGAAAGTTGGTTTTATTAACAAAATATTTCTAAATCTTGACAAAGGACAGCTAAGAACTTTCTTCAAGGTCTGTAATTTACTAAGATGTGTCCAAAACTAGGATTTTCAGCATCACCCCGCTCTATTAAAAATATTAAAAAACCAAATAAATTTTCAAAGAGCTGTGGGAAGTGCTTGTAAACCTGCCGGGATACTAAACAGGTCTACTGGCAGTGGGAAAATGCATGCATGACGCCAAGATAACTTCACTGGGGTACTGAACAGGCCCGCTGGCAGCGAAGCAATGTCAGGTATATGAAAATTCTCAGATATGGGCTCTTTATGACCTAAAATGTCCTTCATTCTGATCTGGAACTTCTTGGCAGGATAAAGATATCAGAGTGGGTTAAATGACATCCCTGTCGAGACTATGGATGCCTGCTAGCAGCAGTGGCCCTGTCAACAGTATTGAAGATTTTAACTTTAATATCGTGACTCTCTTTTGTTAAGATTGTTGTCAGTTTTTGTCTCTTTAAAATAATAGTAATCTAAAACTGGAATGCTTTATAATTGATAATGATGTTTAGATAGTTTTTTGGTTTTTTTTTATTTGAATTTTTTTTTCTGATTATCCTAATCTGAACTCGTTTATTTGCAGAGATAACTGCTTCTCCCAGCGTGTTGCCATTGTTGGCAGAAATAATGTAGTTTCTATTGTTTATCAGCTGCCTACACAGGGTCTCTGTATTTTCATTACTCATCATGGGCAATGAAACTTATCACTTGTCTCTTTTTACTTACCTTCCTTTTGATTTTTGTTTTCATGACTGTAAGCATGAAAACTCATAGCTGGAATTGACACTTTGTTTCGATTTTTGGAAAACTGTTCATATGGTCTATTATTGAATTGTCGCATTTTTCTATGAACATGATTGTTTTCCTAGTTTATAACTCCTTGGTCCTAAATGTGCCTTGGTTACATAAGTGAAAGACCTCCACTCATTTATATTCGATTAATATCATTGGGGTTTTTGATTCATAAAAATTGTTAATTATTCAACATTTATTTGATACATTTAACTTGTGATCAAGTCATGAATGTGCGTTCTATGGTTTTCAAGTACTTACATCCTTATACATATGCCAAGCTGTCATATGAAGTGTTGGATCATGTTGTCATTGATGCCAATGGTTTGATTACTTGGGATATTGTTGGATCATATGTCATTGATGTAAATGGTTTGGTTTGATTGATGTCATTGATTGATGTCAAGTAATTGATTGATATGATGCCCTTGATGAGAATGTTATATGTCCAAGGGGAAACCAATCGATGCAAAGATGAATCATTATTGTCTCATCATGGTTGATAAGGTAAACAAATGGATGAACTCCAAAGTGGTCCCCTTATGGTGAAATCCCTCACGGGAAGACGCTTTATGGAATGAATTATCCTAAAAGAATGGATGGAGGACCCATGCTTGTATGTGGAATAATGAGATGAAGATCAATGAAGTTGTTGGTGAAACTATCCTATATGGATAGTGCTTGTCATGCCATTTCCGGTGGTATGTGGAATGTCACATAACTCCTCACGGTTTGAGAGTTAT